>JACAXG010000071.1:4224270-4311291 GCA_018881555.1 Amblyornis subalaris
CTGGTTAGTATCATCATTATGTGACCTTCTCAGGCATCTGGAAATTAGAACTGAAAATTCTAATTGAATTGACTTGAAAACCATTCCCTTGTCTGCAATACGGAAGGCAGCATCAGCCACAGCGAGAAGCAGTGGGAACAAACAGAGGTCAGCTCTCTATTGAGCGAGCATGCTCCCCTGAAATATTGCATATTTTAACTTTTTCAGAAGTTGGCAGTACCTGTTATAAGGATTGAATATAAAGACAGAAGAAAGAGAAATGGAGATGTCAGATATTACTAACTTAATTACGTTTGTGGTTTCTTGTTTAATTAAAAATGCATTTAGCAATCACATCCTCTGCAGAGTGTAGTAAAAATCTGTGATCCATTTACTCTGGCTGGTAAATCCTTATGATCCTCATTCACTGCTCTTTCCACTATTTAATAACATAGGTAAGAATGCCAATTTACCTCCACACACTCCAGATAATAACCTTCCAGCAATGACCATCTCAAAGGATCCACACAGCCGGCTGAGTCCCATCAGAGCTGCGCTCAGCAGAGCAGGGATATTGGCACACAGCATGGCCTTCTTCCTGGAATTCATTCAAATTAATGTGAGCATAAATACTGTCTTTGCATCATTCCCAGCCTGACAGGAGTGGCATGAATTGTACCATGGTTCCTGACTCAGTTCCAGCTTCTGAGATCAGCTACAGTGAAGTAAATGGGAAATGGCAATGGGAAAACTTTATCACGGACTGATAAGTTAGTTGAAGCTTTTGATGCCTCTAGTGGAGCCAATATTTACAGTGAAGAACAAGTTTTGTGAGTGGTTATCTCTGAAATTCACTTTAAAATGTATGTATTTCTTGTGTGACTTCCCTGGACTAGATTTGCTTTGGACTTTTTAAGAGAGAGGCTATGACTTTCTTTGTGATAATTGGCAGATTTTGCCATTCTGTTTCTTCACTATACTGATCCTTCATTGGAAACCCTGGACTGCTCACAGTGCCACATTACAAGCAGTGTTTCTCCCAAGATACAGTTACTTATTCTGCAGTTGTGGGTGTAAACAGAAAGACTAGTGTAATCACTCTTCCTACCTTCCAAATCTAACAGACAAATATCCAACAAACAAGGAGCCCAGAAGCCCACCGATGCTGTAAACAGACACAATAAAGGACCACATCAAAGTCATCATCTCTGCACTGGGAGAAAAGCCATATCTCTTCAGCCAGGTCTCACGGATGAAACTTTTGATGTACTTTAAAAGAAAAAAAGAAACCAGTGGACTCAGTCAACATGTTTTTGCATCATTGCACCTCTTTTTTAATTCTCTTATCCACTTACTGCTCTTTTTGATACATTTCTATTGATACTTTGGTTGAAATCTTAGCCCCAATGAAATCAATGGGAATTTTGCCATTAACATCCCTGGAGCTAATGTTTTAGAAATGAGATCCAATGAATAAATATATCAATATTAAATGTCAACTGTGAGTGCCAGTAAGAGAATGGTACATCGGTCTTCTGTTTTTGTGCTAAACTCTGATTGTTTTGCTACCTGATCATTTTCCACCATTCCCTCTTGTCCGTGGCAATAGTATGAGCTCAGTGTCCTTGGTACCATCCAGGATGACAAACGCTTTCTCTAATTTTCCTTTTCCAGTTGCAGGTATCAGTGCTGACCTCAGCTCTAGAGCTACAGTCCTTCCCTGTCCTATTTCACCTTACAACCACTTGGAAATAGTGTGTGTGGTACAAGTGATTCCCTGAACAATGGAGAGAGGGGAATGCCCTGTGAACAATTCWTCTCAGTAAAAGGAAAATGGCCGACTTTATGGATATCATTCATCCTCCCTTTTCCCAGTTCTGTCACATCAAACAGAAGTTAAAACCCCCACAAGAGCAGTAGCAGCTAAGAACTAAGAAACCATGATTAAGTCTAATTTTGAAAGCAGAAGTAAAAAAGTTAACAATTGCAAATTGAGGCATGAATGCCTGAGAACACTGAAATCCTGGTAGCTCACTCTTTGAGCTCTCCATGCTTACCTCAGCAGGAGAATTGATAATGGAGATCTGCAATCCATACTGGAAAGCTCCACCAATGCCCAGGACAAAAGCCAGGAGAAAAAGTTTGTARCTCATTTTCTTGCAGGAAATCAAAACAGCAAACAAACTGGTGCAGTTATTCAGACATGCCTCCAAATGTCCTGTGTTTTCCTCGGGAACTCTAACAGTTTGAGCAATGCTACACACCTCCTCCAAGACCAAGCAGTCAGCAATAGTAAACCACAGCTACTAAAGCACAGGACAGTGAGAACTCTGAGGAGAGACAAAGCTCACAGCTGTCTCCAGAACCCAGTTACACACTTCAGTGCTTCTGTCTTCAGCTTTGGCCATCTTAATGTGCACTATCATAGGTAACTAGTTGTGGGAGCGTGGTGCAATGTGCAAGCATTTTGTGAACAATTCCATCTATTTGTCCTTTCTCCTCCTCCTCTCCCACTTGTTATCTCACCTAAATGAATATTTTGTTCAGTGACTTGGCTGAGATTAGATAAACATTTGGGGATTGAAGGGCATTCCCGGTTTCATAGCTTATTCACCCTCTCTTAGAACCATCTGATAGAAGGCTTAAGAATATAGGATGCAATGCATGCACCTCAGCCCMTCCCACTCCCACTGCTCCCTGTTGCCGACTGTCCTAGGGATATTCTGGCCAGCAGTGACGGTGTGATGCTGCACCTCTATGCCTAGAGCAGCTCATATTCAAACAATAACTGCCAAGCATTTACCAGCTGATTTCTAATCAGGAGAATGTCATTGCTTGAATTGGCATCAAATCTCTCCATACCAACTTGCATGAAAAGGTAGTCATCCCCACCTGCAGTCTAGGTATTTCCTGATGCTTTCTTTGCTTACTTTGGAAAAAGTTCCTTTATATAGAGAGAAAGAGGAGCCTGAGATAATATTTCAACATGTCATTTTGTTCTTTYTCAGTGTTTACACTCCCTTTGGTTTGTCATGAAGTTCTTGCTGTTTGGTTTGTCATTTTGTGACAAACCAAACCATTTTGTTTGGTTTGTCATTTCATCAACCCTACTGATGAAGTCATGGATAGTTTTGGCGAGCTGTGTGTTCCTGCCAGATCTCTGGGCACGCTCTGGCAGCAGCTACGGACAGTAAAGGCTGCAGGAGATGAGTAAAGGACAATGAGAAAAGCACTGATAGAAGTCGAAGTCCAAGGACTGGTGCAAACTAGAGTGGACTGGCTTGGTGCAAACTAGAGTGGACTGGCTTGGACTCCCGAAGTCATAGGCTGTGTAATCAGTTATCACATATAAAGGAAAAGTTCCTGACTGCTACCTTGAACCTCAATTCAGCAAAGCCTTCTGAAGCCCGACTTGGCCAAGCCTAACTACACTTGTGAGTCCAACTCTTGAATTATGGGATCAGTTGACTCTTTAAGGGTAACGGTCATTGGCTGAAAGTTCACGTCCGAGTCCCTATAATATACAGCAGATGCTAGGAAAGTTGAACGTCAATTTTACATCCTGACTGTAAAATCTACTTTTATCCATAATTCTCAAAGGACCTCTTTATCTAGCAGTCTCCAAGATGGTTCTGTTAAAAGGCTTTTACAAGTTATTCAAACAGCTTAGTGGGGAATTCCTTCTCCTGGTGAGTGGCTGCACTTGGCAGTTCCACAAGCTGGGATACTGCATGTCTTTAGAAGAATCCCAGCCGCAGTTGGGTTTGAAGTGAGAGCTGGCTTGTGCAGAGGATGGTGTTTGAGGACAGCAGCAGTAACTAGTTTGCTCTGGTGTTGATGGTTATTAATCAATCCAACAGTGCACAGTTATTTGATTTGCAAACAGTAATATCAACTCTGAGTCTTTGAGGATCACTTCTTGTGATGTGGTTTTGCCTAACACTTCACATGATAAGAAAATGTGAACAAGTGTCAACCTTTTCAGTTGAAGGTGTTTTAATTCAATATCAATTAACCAACTTGTTAAATGCTTCAATTAAAATTTAACAAATTAGACCAACTGAAATGTAACCACTGTTTGTGTTTGCTTGATCAGACTCCTGATTTCAGGCCACAGTCAGAAAGAAATGCTGGAAGTTGGAATTAGTGTTTTCTGCCACATGTACTCACAGGACTGGCTCTAAAACTCAGCATGTCAAGTAAATGTGTATCATTTCTGAACAAGCATGTTTCATAGTGGCAGGTGCAGATGGCCTCTGTCCTTCCAGGACTCTGGGAAAAGGCACAATCCTGACTCATGGGAGTAGCCACAGAAGTGGCCAAGGTGAGGACCTCTGGACATTGGAGCACTTCTCTCTTCTCTGACCTGTCCCAGCAGCATGTGCCAGGCCTCTCCCTCTGCCCAGGCAGTCTCTTCAGTCCATCCCTGCTTCCTACCCTGCATGATCTCTACTGATTTGCTTCACATCTTCACTCTTCTCTGCTTCACTTCTGTCTCTTGTCCTTTCTCTGGTCTTCACCAAAGGAATGACAGAATATTTTGCTACCATTATTATGGTAGTGGTGCTTTTTGCTATGAGTTTGTGTTTCAATCTTTCATTCTGCCCCTCACTGCTCTCTTCAAACTATAATAATAAAAAGTATCTCTTCAATTCCCAGTTCTACGCAGTCCTGCTCCTGATTGTCTTATCTCAAAATCCTGCACACTTCAAAATCTCAGTGTTTTCCAAGAGCAGAGGTATCTGCTCTTGCCCATATCTGTATATTAATTACTTCTAAAATATCAGCAATCACAAAGGAACAAAAGTTTACTTTTATTTTTCATACGTTAGAAACTTTAAGTAGTGAAAGACAGTTCTTGAACAGACTCCTCTTCTGAGAAATAGATCTGCTGCTCCACTCATGCCCAGCATGACAGTAATACACTCCAGAAATGTTTACAGTCTTGTTATTAAAAAATGCTGTATTTTCCTAAAAAATATAGTTAAAAAATACACTGAAAGAAACTTTACATACTTATTTTGAAAATGTATGTGTTCTTTTTTGTTGCCAACGTGAGCAGTGCTCTGACTTTCATATAAATAAAGTCAAAAGAAAAGAGATGGCTTGATTATGATTTTGAGAAAAAACTGGAAGAAACTTAACCMGTCAGGCCAATACCTGTGAAAAGCCATATTAAATGAGGAGTGTTGCCCTGTTCTGTATCAGGTTAACTAAAAAGAATCAATGTCACATCTGGATCTTTTCTAATGTGCTCTCTGGAGACAACAAGAACATGCTGCAGAGAACATTGTAGTGTGATCTAAAGATCAACATCCAAAACAAGCTGCTCCCATACAAGCTCCTCACCACACTCAACTTTAGCAGAGTATAGGTGCAAAACCCTACGAGATGCACCGGGGGTGTTTGTGGGAGCAGTACAAACTGGACTGGGGAATTACTTGTGCTTTACAACATAGGACTGGAAGACAACAAACAAGCCATGAAGAAAACCAGTCCAGAATAAATAGTCTGCAAAGCAATGCCCAAAAGTCTGTTGTATAATAAGCCACTTAGCAAGTACTAGAAGCTTTCTTCATAATCCATCTGTCACATGTTTTTATAGCTGAAAATAATTAACTGCTCACTGTTGCTCAACAAGTAGAGGTCTATTTGAAATCACTTAATAACAGAAACAACGGGAGCACCAAGACAAGGTACTGAAAATTTCATCTGGTGTCTGAAAACAGAATTTAATCGCATTAATTTCTGTGTTAGAAAGCTCAGATTCAGGGGCAAGGAAAGAAAGACTTCTGAGATGGAAGTTACTGTTTGGAGAAATTCTGAAGAAATTTGCTAAAGCATTACATGGTGTTGTATGATGATAAGAGAATAAGGCATCATTCTGTCACTCTCTGATATGGATTCTAAAACATGCATGTGTTACTGAGTACTAAAAACTGAGAACAGATTGTTTTTGTTCAGATTTATCAGTTCAAGTATATGTTTTCAAGGTGAACTTAAGAACCTAAGAGTAATATATTGTCCCTAAACCTACTTCTCTCTTTGTGTCCCTGCATAGCCACCGCCAAATTCACTGCAGAATTCCCCCAGATACAATCTTCCTTTCTTCTGCTACAATGTGGTGGTTTTGATCTCTTCAGGGCCTTTGTAAAAACCCGCACGGGTCTTAGTTCTGAAATTCCGTTTCCTGAACTCCTCCGAGATTTCCAGGAAGGACTTTCCCTTTGTCTCAGGAAGGAAAAACCCAACGTAGAGTGCAGTGCAGACACAGACCACAAGGAACGGGATATAGCAGAAATGTGCTAGACTTTTCTGAGGAGGAGGAAAAAACAAGACAGTGTTGKTGACATTCTGTTTGATGACAAATAGGCCACTAATCCCTCTTCCTGCATGGACGAAGGTCACCCAGGGAGTTTTTCTGTGCACCTTGGTGAGGGCCTCATGTGCCCGGATGCAACAGCTCCCTATCGTAGGCTGGGAGATTTGACATAGCAAGAACAGTACTTTGAAATATCTTTTTCTGTCTTTCTCTGTATATATAATTGTATAGAATGTGAACTCTCAGTAAGAAATAATACAGGAATGTATATTGTGGAGTTCTGCTCTCTTTTGCTCCAGGAATCACCTTAGGGAATGGTGAAGGGAAATTACATGACATCTTTAGTTCCAGCTGTTCTCAAGTGAGGACAGAGGAGGAATATTGATCATCCATGCCCCAAATAAATCTGCTCCCAAACTCAAATCAGAAATTGCCATAGAGAACATGGAGAAAGTTTGGTTTAGAGGAGTTCTGGACACTTTCCTCATAAAGATAATTTTCATAGCAGTGCTATCTTGCTGCTTGCAATATTCTTTTTTCCTGGTCACTATCAGAGCCTCCTTCTGGTTCAGAACACTAAAGAACTGCTTTGCTTTGGCAACGCACCACAATGAATGGAAAGGCTGTTCCAACCAGAAATAGGTTGAACCAGAGCAGAGAGCCACAGATCATGTAAGCAGCTGGCCGGGACATTTGATCAAAAACCTCTGTAGGCAGAACTCCTGTTACACCAGCTGGAAAAAGAAATGGCAAGAAAGTTAATAATGTTGTTGAGATTACATTAAAACAGGAGAACAAATCTTAACAAGAAAATCCAACATGAAGTATAAGAGGTGAATTTTTAGGTTAAACATTAAGGACTGGCTAATTATTCAAACTCTCTCATGTTAGGATGAACTGCCAGGAAAGGTTTTGTAATCCGCATTTTTCTTACCAGGACCCAACGGTGAGAAAGGCTTATAATTAATTCAACCCATGGCACTGTAGGGACTGGGACAAGAAATGATTTCCAATTTGTGTGGCATGTGACACTGGCAGCTTGGTTCTACTCTTACCTGCCTTCTTTCAAAGTCAYGTAAGCACACAGAGCCTCATATCTACTCACTCACCATGCAAACATCCACACACAGCCTGTGTATTGCCCCCCACCACAGACACTAACAGATTCTGCCAAGAAAATGCACATTAGTAGGCTAACAAATAGATGTGGAAATTGGGCTTCCAGGTATCTGCAAGTAAATAATCAGATGGCATAGCTGATAGTCTCTAAGGTTAAAGTGAAGCACTAGAAATGCTGGTTTACAGTCCTAATGGACTGGGCAGCAAATCAAAACCTTGTCATCTATTTAAGCCAAGAATCACCCCCAACTGCCTTGACCTTATAGCCAAGATGACTGTGAGGGGAACAACACAGAGAGAAAAGGGCACAGCCTGGCCCTGCACAACACTGACTCACCAGGGGCATGCAAGCCCCTGTGAAACAGCTGAACACCGCTGGCAGAAACTGCCTCATTCCTTTGAGTGTGCTGTGGCTAAGGAGGGTCTAGGAGTTTCCATAAGCTGCTTGCACACATCTCCAAGCCCCTGCAGTACCCAAAAGTTTCAGTGAAAACACTGAAGGAACTGACCTGGTCCGATTCCAAAGCTCAGGATATAGGCGAAAATGCAGGCCATGCTGAGATAAGGCATCCAGCTAATCTGAGTCTACAGCCACAGAGACCAATGGAAAACCAGTGAGGGCACTTACACTTATTTGCCACCACTGAACACCCCAGTTATATAAAAAGCAAAGCCCAACTCCATTCTACTTAAATAATTAAGTAGAGTTTGTTACCTGCTGGCTCAGAGCGACCATGAAGACAATGGCCCATCCTGCCATGAAGATATATCCCCCCAGCAGCAGTGGCCTTCGACCAGCGTAGTCTATAATCATGTTCTGCACAAAGTAACGCAGTGAAATAAAGCAAGATGTTTAACCTCTGTTTATATTTGCTGTCCCTTACCTCTTCCCATTTCAATACTCCATGCCTAGTTCTCCGGACAACACCTTTAAGGATGTTGTCTGCTTCACTGCGAAAAAAAAGTCAAAAGAAAGGTCTGGTGGCAGGAGTCAGGCAAGAAGGGTGTTCAGAGGAGATGAGAATGTCCTAGCTGCACCTAAACTCTGCCACTATCCATATGGACACAAATCATGAGAGTTACCCTTCTTATAGATTTCAGACAGTGATGGCAATGCAATGTCTGACCAAATACTTCTGCATTAACCTGTCTGGCTGTCGGTGCTGACAGATGGCCTGGCTGCTGTGCTTAAAGGGCTTCCTTGGCATGAAAAGCAATGTAAACCCCAAATTTGTAATTAACAGCCTCCTCACTGCCAACAGAGGGTGCATGTCAGCAGAGTGCGTTAAGAGTCTCACACAAGTGACAGACGTGATCAGTTCACAGCTTCCTGTCCCAATTACAACGTATGGGATTTTGTCCTGAGGAATTCCAGCCTCTTGGAACACATAAGCTGCATAAAAATACATCTGCGGAGAGAAGAAAGGAGGAAGCAGTAAGAGAAAACATCTGAAAATATATCCCGTTGTTTTCCCTGAAGGACCACGCAGAGTGACTAACGCACTGCTATACAGGCTATTTCGACAGCATCCTTCCGAATCTTCACATAATGCACAGGTGCACTTTGGGAACCAAACATCCAACATCTGAAGATCTCCACAAGCAGAGAGACCTTTTTTTTTCCTCTCCTGCTGACAGAATGTTGAACCCAAGAGCTTCCACCCGTGTCCCACGACCCAGCGCTGCTGCTGGCTCGGGTGCCAGGCTGCTTACCGAGTCATTCCCACAGAGCTGCATGGCACTGCTCAGCACAACGATGCTCACCAGCTGCCACCTCAGAGCAGGATTTTGGAAGAGCTCCCACGGGTTCTTCGCTCTCTGGCCTTTAACAGCAGCCTGTTCTGCCAGCATCTCTTCCAGCTCTGCACTCAAGTCACTGGTGCCTCTGAGCTTCTGCAGTGCTGCAAAGGCAAGGGAATTTTTTACCCCTGAGCTTTCTCTTCTGTTTGCTGCTTTGCAGGGTGAAGGATTGAGCAGCAGGTGATGGCTGCAGAAAGCCGCAGGACAGAGCCTGCGACATGCTGTGACCTTCACAGAGTTGATCAGCTGTGGTGCAGCCACTTGAAAGATTTAGGAGCAAGGGAGTGCAAATCCCTCACCATTGTTTGACAATTGAGCATTTCCCACCAGTGCCATTTCAGCAGCCATTCTTCTGACTCAGATCTCAAGTGACTTCCCTGGGAAATGCAGGCAATTAAGATGTTCTTGGTACATGGCACATATTTCCCAGAAAATAATTCCAGCCACTCTGCATATGAGGATTTGTATGCTACAAATCTAAGCAAATCCTTTAATATGAATTGGCTTCAGATTTTATCCTGAGCTCTTCAACCAGCATTTATGTCACTTCACAGTTACAAAACATATTTGCCATTGTGAACACAAGTCTCACCTTTTAACCCTATTACTGTAGCAAATAAGTCTTGTGGGAAGATGCCTTTCAATTACCTCAATAGATCAAATATGTTTAAGATTATAGAATGTTCTTCAGTTTGGAAGGAGGAGGTGGTCACACTTACAACTTCATATGAAATTTCCTACATATAAAATTTGTGGCACTGTTCAGAAAATGTTGAGGCCCAAGTGTCACATGCTACCTGAGGAGCTCACAGTCACCCTGAACTCACCAGAGATGCAGGATTCTTTGTCTCCACGGTCAATCAAGAGGTATCTGGGACTTTCAGGGAACCAAGGCAGAGCTGTGAGCTGGATCAGGGCAGGCACCACATTGCTTGCTAAAAGGAATGGCCAGCTCTCCTCCCCTCCTAAGATCTCCCTAGAGAAAAGCAAGCAAACAAACAAACAAACATAAGTTACACAGTATTTTTACAACCCGGCAAAAGCCCAGCATTCTGTGCTTTTTGCTTTACATTACCTGAGTCCAACAATCTGCCCCAGCACCAACCCCAGGGCTGTAAAGGACGCAGAGGTCAAGGCCACAGCTCCTCTGAGCTTCTTCGGGGCACTCTCTGCCAGATACATGGGCTGAATGTTCATGCTTACACCTGGGCAAGGCAGACAAAGGCTGAGCTCAGCTTGTGGGCAGAGGAGACATGGATGAATGCAGTCAGCCACCTCTCGAGGTTGCCAGCTGCACTCTTCTGTTTCAGGCCATGTGATGACTGATCTACCAGTGCTCATTATTTACCCAAACCTTCAATTTCACTCCTATTCCTTGTATAAGACACTAAACACACATTTCCATAGTCATCAGTAGCAATGAATAATGAAACTGAAATCTGTCAGGGCTTCACTCCTACGGTCTTTTCAGCACCAAATCCAAGGTTATATGCAATGTTTCCCTCTACTTCCTGCTTTTGAGGAGAATATAATATTTTAAGTCCCTTTTACTGATCATTATTTTCTCGGATGAATTTCTACAAGAGCTTTCATGTTGGTCTTCATGCTGCTGAGTGACTGATATTCTTACAAGCAGGTAGGGATCCATTTTTTGCTCAAATTCTCCCTGTGCACAGAGATGCTCACATGTATGACACAAAACCCCTTCCCATGTATCTTGAAAAAAAACCTTAGAAGCAAAGTATAAAATCTGTACAAACAACTTCTTAATTCACTTACATGTGTCTGGTCAGCCTAAAGGATTAATTGCTTTAATCTTGGATAATTCCTATTAAATTTCTTCTAATTGTTACTTCTTACCACCTTCGTCCTTCTGTATTTCTCATGTTGCCGTACCTGCATTCATGCCAGTAAAAAATCTGCTGAGCATAATCATTTCAAAGGATTTTGCCATTCGGCTGAATCCTGACAAGGTTGCAGCTATGATCACAAAGACATTGTTCAGCAGCAGGGACATCTTCCTTCCAAGAGAAAAGATAGTTGTGAACACGTGTGTCAGGTGTAGTTATCAGATAAAACATGTCACGTGGCAGGTGCCACCCGCCAAGCCTGGAGGCTCCAGCTGGGCTGCTCAGTCTCACCACAGAACATCGTGGTTACCCAAAGCCCTGAATGAGGTGTCTGTGTGCCACAGGGTGTCCCTGCAGTGTTGGCTTTAGGCACTCTCAGGGCACCACCGGGTTCTCACTCAGATTCAGGGCTCTTGTGCTCACATGCAGTTGCCATTTGAATGGAGAGGAGGTTTCCTCCAGTGACACATGTGCATTTTGGTATCAAAATGCTAATTTGTTGAAACAGGCATTTTTCATGTAATAGTGTGATCATCGTGAAACTTTGTCAGAAAGTTTTCATGTGTCCCAGGAGAAATTTCTGTTGAAAACCAGGGGGGAAAAAAGAGAGCTCTATTGACCCATACTATCACTATTGCCAGTAATTCTCTCTAGTCCTCTCTCACTGCCTTACCAGTCACTCTGTTTTTGTCTTATTTATGATGGAATATGATTTTATTCCAAAGCAGTACAGAGTGAAATCTCTCAAATTTTAATGGGATAAGGAAGCCATATCCTTTCAGATTTCCATAACCATGAAACTAGTAAGCCATGAGCCTCAAACTTTAATGGGCACTGCTTCRTCATGTAAGAGGAGCAAACTAAAGTGATAGCACAGAGAGGAAAATCTTGGGGTCGAGAGAGAGAGGCAAAATCTAACTTCCTATTAATTTATGTTGGTATCTCTGGTTTGGTTTGGGTTTTTTTTTTCTGAAGATAACTGGGAATAGAGCTGTGTATGAAAGATAGGTGAGGTAAGACAGACACTTTTCAGAGACTCAAGTACAGAGAAAAAAACCACTGTGGAGATTTCATGAATACTGCCTGAAATATTTCAGACCGAAAGATGGATACATAGGCTGTGAGACATGAGCATCTGAGATGCAACAACTGCTCTTTGAAAGCACCCTCACTTTTTCTAGTGTCATTCCTACCAATTCCCACAGTTTATTTTGAAGAAAAATCTTTAGTCTGATCCATTATGATTTCCCATTTAAAAGCATGGCAGAAAACTGGGCACAACAATGATGGAGACTGTGTAGGTGGTTACTGTATATGGAATTGAGCTGAAATTCTTGTAGCACCTCATGTGGGCTGGAATATGATGAGAAGGTAATGAGGGGGAAAAAAATGTTCCCTGTTGAGTTTTGAGATACGGAATACTGTCATATCAGGTAGTTCCTCCCTGCCAGCTCAGAGCGTTTATAGCAGACTGACCTGCGGTAGAAAACACATTTTCTTTATTTTTAACTGCAGTGGGTATTTTGCTGTAGGGCTTCTAATTCCTCTTGCACTAAGGGAAGCTGCAAAACTTAAATTAAACTCCAGCACCTCTTACCTTCCCAACATGATGGCCATGGGACCAGCAACCACAGCTCCCGTGAGGCCTCCCAGAGGATAGGCAGAGACGGTGAAGGACCACAGCAGCAGGATCACGTTGCTCTCCAGGGGAACGCCCGTGCGCTCCAGCCAGGTTGTGTTCATGAATGTCTGGATGTACTGAGAGAGAAGGACAGTGCTGCATAACCACGACAGAGAGATGAAGGACACTGAGAAGGGCTCCCTTATTAACAGTCTGTTTATTCTGTGTTTATGCTGCCAATCTTCTCCAGTTCCTAGATAAGTTTTTAGCAAAGAGTTTAGAGTGTAAAACTGTTGCTGTTAAAAATAACTCTATGTAGTTATTTTGGATAATTTAAAAATTAATTTCGTGGGTCCCACTTTGAATCTAAGGGCAAAAATCAATTTCAAAGGATGCAGGTTGGAAAATTTTAGAATTAGACTTTGCTAAAGCAGTTGAAACAAAGCTTTGAATAAATTCTTGTGACACCAGGTCCTGCTCAAGGGTGGCTTTTGACAATGAAGTCCTGTACTCCAGATATGAATTATACAGAGGGAATAACACATCCTTGCCTTCTGACCCTGAGCAGCAGCAGCCTGTGGATTTTCAGTGGCACAGCACTGTTCACAGCCCGATGGAGCCACTAGGGAAGGGTCTGTCTCGGGGGGAGGCACTCGGACCAGCAGTACTTACTGAGGCTGGAGCATTGATGATGGAGATGTTGTAACCATACTGGAAAGTGCCTCCAATCCCAGCAGCACATATTGTCAGGATCAGGATCTTGTTCTGAAGCTGCAGAAGAGGAACAGAAAATGGATGGCTTCCTTGCACAGAATAAAATGACTCAATAGACATTTGAGCTGGGGGATTTTCTCATGGCCATGTATATCCTGTGCATTCATGATTCATGAGTTTGCCAATTGCTTATATTGCAAACTAACACTCCTGCTGTGCCCTGGGAAGCATGGGCAGGGGAACGGAGCTGCCTCATGCAGCATCACAGGATCAGATATTGGTATAAAAGTGAGGTCTCTTGACTTTTTGAAGGGTGTAGAACAAGCTGTCCTGGCTGGCCCAGCATGGCAGCTGGCAGCTCACTAGCAGGCTGATGAGCAAAAACAAACATCTTTTTTCCACTGTTTTGTGCCTGTGCCTTTGGTTTCCTTATCTGTAGGTGAAATCCTGTAAGAGGCAAGATGCGCCCTGAGGGTATCCTGGGACTGGGAACACTGTCCCATGTCTCAAGACCACTCTGAGCACGCTGGGGGCTCCTGGCCTTTAGCCTGACACCTCCTGCACAGCATTCTGCGTGGCCCAGGGCCAGGATGGCATTTTCCAGCCCCCTGCTTAAAAACCCCTCCCACTGGGAAAGCTCTAGTGTAACATGAAGAGCCCATGCTCAGGCTTGGCTGTTTGCCAGTCAGTGCAGGGCACCTCAGGCCAGATTGTGTTTTGCTACATGAATATGACCCCATTGACCCTGAGAACTTAAATAACCCAAAGCTGGGGAGCTCTTTCTGCTTTACCTGCTCATCTTCCTTTTACAGAGCCCTCCACCAAAGAAAAGGAAAGTTTGGTCTAGTCTCACAATAACTCCAAAGCCACAAATTCAAATAATCTTAGATTTTTTCCTTTCCTCAAAGCATTTTCTTGTAAATAACTTCCATACCAGCCTGAGACAGGATGTTCTCCCAGAACAGAAATAAAGCCAGACTATTCCAACCCTGCAGCAAGAAGAGGCTGAGCTCTCTCCTGTCCCAGTTAGATGCGGGTACATTTCACTTGCACTTTCCATGGCTACACCACTTTCCTGTCCTCTTACAGAGACCTGAACTAAGGACTGTGCTCCTGATATCTCTGCTCTTGCTAGTTATTCTAGTTCTCCAAGTGAGAGAGACTTCCTCTCCTTACAATAGTACATTTCTTTTTTATTTACGATGCCTAGGAATGTACCACTCCTCCTGCTCATTCTCCTGCTTTCATTATAGAGTACATCCCCTAACAAGTCTTGTACCACAGAGCTCTTTTGTGGCCATGAGCTAAAAGAAAATGGTTTGTTTCTCYCTTCAGAAGCCAGCAAACAGTTCTGTGCTCAGAGCTGAGCTGTATTTACAGAGTGACCTTCCCAAGCCTTCCTTAAGGCACAGCTTCTGCACTCCTTTCCCAGCCACTGTGGTGGTGTGCAGCTGCCAGGAGAGCCATTAGTCTGTCAACTTTATCCCAAGGACTGTGATGAGTTGGAAATAGAATTCTACGCAAACCTGATAGTACTTACACAGCCTTCTAAAAATTCAAATTAAAAAAAAAATCGSTTAACAATAATAGTAAAATAGGTGTTTTACCAGTCTCTGCAGCTTGTTCATCCTCTTTCGTAGGTTTTCCTCTGTCTGGCAAAGCCTCTGGTACTCTCACAGTGCTCTAAAGGATTATTCAAATCTCCAGCATAGGAATGTGTATTTAGTCACCCATTACGTTAGGATAAGACACTTGATTTGGCAGGTGTTTTGCCAGCTGATTTACATTCTCAAAATGGAGCTGCATGTTCATTAGCAAGACAGTTCAATTAATTTTGTTGAAAGCACATGACAGTTTGGGGAAATGATTCTCCAAGATCTAGATCTGTCTAAACTCTCTTGAAGACCAGTGTGGCTTACAACATAAATTCCCTCTCAGAGCATCTGGCACAATTACCAGTGTCACTTCCCTGATTAAGTGTGATCAAAGCAGAAGTGAACTACAATTTCTTTTTTTCCGATTCTGTTTGTCCTGGAACACAATCCAGGATCTGAAAGACAAACCGGGCTGTTTCCTTTGGTCCTATCAGCAACGGGAATGAATGAAACCCAAACCTTTCAAATCTCTGGTTATCCAAGGCTTTCCACTGTACTCCTGTCTATGTCYTGGTGACAGACACGCAATCCAGCTGTTGCTGGGAAGGCTGTGTATGGATGCACAGAAGGCTGTGGTCCTGTTCCCTCTCCATAGCCTGCTATAGAGCAAGCAGCCACACTTAGACCATTAGATCTCGTCATGTACAGAAGACAGCAGTGACAGCCTTACTTCTTTCTATAAAGGCACTCCCTGGCAGTGGGAAATGGTGAATCCTTATGAATCTTAGAGATGGAGATGGAGGAATATTGCATGGCCAGCAGTAGTATTGAAGCTGCTGCTTCACAAAATATCTGGCCTTCAGGAGGAATCATGGTATTTTGCACTATGGTATATGAAACATCCTTTCATCCTGCAGAGTGAAATTTGTGAGGGCCCTGACAGATTTCAAAGTATTTGAAATAAGTGAAATGTTTTAAAATGCCTCTTTGTGCCTACTCAGGTTTTACTGCACCTGAACAGAAATATAAACCTGTTCCTCATCACAGAAGTATTTTCTGGTGAATGTGTAGGTAGGGATGTGGTGCTGCATCAGCTGCAGCCACTAAGTGGCAGGAGAAGTACGAAATTTGCTGTATTAGGCTCTGAATCCAACATGCCAGCACTTTACTGTCTGTGGCATGTAGCAGAAGTTAGATGAATAATTCCAACAGCTTCCCAAACAATAACTTAACTGGGAAACAGATGTAACTGTATGTAACTGCACAAGTCAGCAGGCACTGATGTATAGTTTAGGCAGCATATATCAAGAATAGTAATTCATTCAAAAAGGAAAGCCCTAGTTTTCTCATGCTGTCTGCTCTGAGCTTACGACAGTTCCCAGAGGTGAGTGAGGCCCTGCAGGTAGGCAGTGAGATGCTGGGGATTGTGGCATGGGCTCCTGTTCCAGAGGGGGCATAAATTGGGTATTGCTGTGGATAGATCTGTGTGTGCAGCTGGCTAGCTGGAAGTGGGAGTTCCAGGAAGTTGTCCTCTGTCTTTTCTAGTAAGAGCTGCCTTGAAGAGGAGTGGAGGGATAGATCTTTTTTCTTTACACAGCATCTATATGACTCATGCTTTGGTGCTGAGGGATGTTCACACCAGTTGTGTTTCTAAGTGGCTTTCTGCTGCACCTCAAAGACCCCAGCACTCCCAATGTTCCATCCTTGTAGTCACAATTTCAGAGTCGCAGTTGGTGCAGATGAGAAATCTCCAGGGTCGGGGTCTGTCACCAGGGTGTAACCACAGCTCTGCAGTTACTCAAGCTCCTGGGTCTGGAAGCCTTCTCATAAACCCAGCAGCTTCCCAGCAGTACTGTGGGCACCTGCTACCTGCTTCCTTCAAACACTCTTTCACTGAACTCAAACCTGATTTCACAATCAGGGTGAAATACGATGCCATGAGCATGGGAGAGGAGTTATTTGGAGAATGTGATGGCAGTCTCTGCCTGCAATTATCTGACTGCAGGAATAAGTGGTAATCCTGCCATTAGGAAAGACCATCAACACATGCTCTTTGATCTGTCACGAACCGAGAGGTTCCAATGTTTTAGTGTGTTTTTACACCAGAACCATCTGGACCAACTTCAAGGGGAGAAAAGGGGCCCCATTTCCATCTGTGAGGCTTGGATCTACGGGATGAATTCTCCCTACAAACACTACACTGTAAATTGCAGGAGATTTGGAGCGGCTCCCTGGATGATTGCTGGCTATCTCCCAAGCTCTAGCCTGGCTATTTCTGTAATCCCTTCTCACTTTCCTGTAAAGACCATCACTGTGAGATACAAAATACCTCTCTTTGCTTGTCCTGACTCTTGCAGGACTCACTCAGAATACAGAAGACATATAATAAGATCTGCAAAAAAGCAGCTTTCTCAAGAAACATGCAGCAGATTTGCTGTTTYCATGGCGAAAGCAATGTTTATGGAACTTAGTTGTTGAAATAGATTTTCTTTGTAGGAAATGAGTGCCCTGCTGTGACACCATTATTCTCAGTTCCAGCAGTTCACTAATGTTCTTTATAAAAAACCCCACAATTTATGTAAGTTCAAGACACTGTATAAGAACTTCAGGAAATGAGCTTCATCACAGAGGTTTCTCAGGGCAGGGACCCAATGCTGACAGAGCTTCTGCTACCACACAGAGCCACTGGGATGCTTTCCAGACCAGAAGAGATACATGGGACCTGAGTCCTTTGAGGACACGAGGGCTGATGCAAGGGAACTAGCTGCTTTTCCTTGTTAGCTAGGATTTTTGGATGTCAGAAGAATGGCTGCATGTTCTGTATGTTGGATCAGCAGTCTGCCTTTTCCTCTTCCTGATAAGCAATAGAGCTTCTCTGGAAAACTGAGAAAACCTAAAATACTAAAAATAATTCAAATACCTTTTTTTCAGTGCATTGTGAGCTGTAGGTCATGCTGTGGCTGAACTATTTCCTTTTCTTCCATCTTTGTATCAGACACTGATGCAGGCAGTTAGTTGAAACTGGGTGACCCGAAGGCCAGAGAGAACAAAGTGCTTGGCTGAACAAAACCTCTGTTTCTGTGTGTGAGAGAAGAGCATTTAGACTCCGCCAAAGGGCAGAAAATGTTGCTGAATGTTCCCATCAGAGGAGAGGAAAATGTGTGCAGCAGTGTCAGAGTGTCAGACTCATCTTGCTTTCTTATTTAACACTGACTTCAGATAGAGCTTTTGATTAGAGCTGTCCCCTGGCTTATTGAGAGGCAGCTGGACTGGAACAGATAGTCCTGCCTCTGGTGAAAACCAAAGTACAAACACCTTTTCTGACTCCTTGTAGGGGTCTTCAGCAGCTGACAACACGCTCAGTTGATGTGCTGCTATTGTGACTGAGCATAGACCTCTTTTCATAAGACACAAGCATTGTTTTTCAGTTCTCTTGTTGATTTGGCCACAGTGCTTATGAAATGGATGTTACAAAATAAAGGCCCCTGGAGGATATTCCCTACTGACAGCTGTGGGAGGTGACCTATGGTGTAGGGGACAGATCACACGGCAGAAGAATTCAACAAGAATTATTAAACACTGGAAAAAAATAACTGTGCAAAGAGACAGACATTTTCTTGTTTGACGTCTTCACCTCATGATCAGAAGCTGTTTTGGAAGAGGTGCTTTATTTGGATATGTGATGAGGCTCTGGTCAAGGAGATTTAAATGAGATCTTTCTCATGATATGCCAGATGCAAAGCTGTATTTTTGAACTAAAAACCATAGGAAATAAAAATAACATTAACTGTGATTTACAGCAAACCCTGTGCAAACCACATGTCCTTGGAGGGCTGAACTCTAAGTGCTATCTTTAGTTTCTCTCTAGCAAACAAACAAATTTAAAAATCCATCCAATTCTCTGTGATTCACTTTCTCCTGACTTTAGCCATCACGCTCCAGAGTTAGCTGATTCGGAACAAGAAATCCTTCAATGAAGGAGAAAGAATTTATATATGGCCATTATAATGGAAAAGTAAACATTTCAAGTGCCTTAAGCAGTTATGAATACACAGCTTATCTGTGCACAGCGGGTTCATGGAGCCTTGTTTCCCAGACTGGAGCAGAAACTCTTAGTGACTACCCCATGATGAAGGTGGAGCTCTTGGCACCTCTTGTCCATGCCACTCAGGACTGAGTCTGGGAGCTGAAATAATCTTCCAGTAAGGTCCCCCTGGCTGGTGTGGCTCACTTGTTCCTAGTACCAGGGCATCAGTCATGTAGAGACCTCTTCTACACCAGGGCTACCAGGGATCTCAGGCATGGCGTGTCCTGGGAGGCACCAGGGGTGAGACCTTGAACAGAACTGGCATAGTCTCATATCCTGGTAGAGGGAGTCTCCAAGAGTGGGTGTGTGGGGGTGTCTTTGTTTTCAAATGAAAGAAAGATTTGGAACTCTAAGCAGAGGGGTGGAGCATTACTCCAGGCAGGGCCTTGGGGTTATACGGCCAGGTTACCAATGCTCTCCGTCGGGTATCCTACAGCCCAGCTGGAGGAGATGCCTATGCATCATCAGGCCAGGTATGACTTGTCACAGTAGGACACGTTGCAAAATGTCATCGGATGAAGTTACAAACAAAATGCCAACGGTGTTAAAGAGCAGACGGCACACGTCACCAGCTGGACACTCACCAAGTGCGTGCCTGGGGGCTGCTTTCCTGCCCCATCACTGCGGACGGGGTGAGCGCCCCGCCGAGGGCGCCAATGCTCGTTAGGGCCTGTGCTGACTTGGCGCACGGCTCCTTTCATCCTGCGACCCCGGGGACTGCTGTGCTGGGCAAAATGGGAGCTGCTGCCTTTAAACACAGCATCTGTTTATTCTTGAAACAATTAGTGACGGCAGTTAGATCTTGAACTCGTTACTGAGCCCAAAACAATTATGATAAAAACAAGTTCCAGATGGGCTCAAAAGGAGTTGTTTTTGTCTTTACTGAATTAGAATGGATTCCATGTCTTCAAGTTCCTCTGATATTTATGGACAGGAAACATGAATTACACACAATAATTTACTACAAACAAAAGAGATGAATGCTGCAACAGCCCATTTATCTTTGCTCATGTGCCTTCTTGAGGTTTATGTGCTGTTTAACTCATGGGAAGAGTTAATAGCTTTTTCTCTGTTTTCTAACTGCAATTTTGGTTTGCAGAACCTGAGACAGGAAGTTATTGAATTTGTGTTGCAGGGTGCAGCTTACCTGCAACTCCGAGCAAATGCTTGCATGTTCCTTAAAATCACCCCAGAAATGGGGAGAACAAAACCAGAGGTGAAGAAGGGGCCACTAGTGGTCTGTCATTGTGTATGTGCAAAACCGTTCCCTTCCAGGAAATATATTTTTAAATTGAAGGCCAAATTAATCCACAGTGGTGAGTATCAAGACACACTAGTTCTTCTTTTTGGGAATATTTTCTTGTGAGTTAGTTTGTGGATTGTAAACATTTAGTGTATGACAGGTTACTACCACTAAGCCTGCAGATGCAGAAGGGGTAAATACTGTCTGGCAAAGAGCAACATGCCATCATGTTTCAGTTTTTCCTTTGAAGGACTTGTGCAAAGGTTAGATTTGGGAGTTCTAATTAGTTCCTCTGGCAGCTCCAAGAGATCACAGAGAGAGACCTTTTTCAAGGCCTGTCCAAAATGGACTGAAGTCTGGGCATCAGACATATTTGTATGGAAACTCTGAGTTTCTGRCATCTTGGGGTCTGAAGCTGATGCCGCACATTGACAGGAATTGAACTGCTCCCAAAAGGAAGGGAATCCCAGCACCTGACAGGAAGCAATGGTACATCACTGTGCTACCTCTGCTTTGAGTCCCTGTGCAGAGGCAGGACAACAGGACAAGATGAGGAAAACAGCAAAGAAACTCCTGGGCAGCATTTCTTTTCTCAGAGCTTCTTGCGGCTGAGACAAAGAGTTTGACTTTGGCTTTTTCAGGCTTTTAGTTAGATTTCATGATTTTACAGAAAGCCACATGTTAGCATCACTACAAAGGTGTGTAATGTGAACTCAAATATGTGGCTGGGCTGATGGGAACTTGTGGAAGGACATAATTCCAAAAACCCATAAAATGTGACACGGATTGTAATAAAGACTAAAGCTGCCCTGGGTGCACTGTAGTACATGAAGTCAGCTTGGCTGAGCTCTGAAGGGAGTGAGATCATGTGCAGAAAGCAGCCTGGGAACTCAGGGTGACACTGAGATTTGTTTGGCCTCTCCCAGTGGGAGCTGGTGAGCTTCCCAATGCATTTCAGCACTTGTCCCCCTTCCCCTATAAACCCTAGAAAAGAGGCCTTAAGTAGAAGCCTGGACAAGTAGAGTTCTCTGGTTTTGGCTGACAAACAAGAGAAAAGAAGAAAATTGAGAAACTGATTATTACTTTTTTTTTAGATTTTATGCAATGTCTAATTTGCAAATAATCTTTCACAGAGAGTAAGTGGGATTGATTATTTGGATTCTCATCTCTGTGGAGCTAGTGAGACTGAGCTCTAGGATGAGGACCTCCTTCCAGCAGAGAGGCTGCCAATATTCATCTCACAGCCTTGGTTCAAACAAGGAAGGAGAAGGAATCATGGTGCTTGAATTCAGCTTCTGTCTGGTGTCCGCAGGCAGTGAGAGCAGATAGGAAATGTCTAATTCCCCACCCAAAGAACAAGATATTTATTTTATTTCATTCATTATTCATTTATTGACTCTCAGTTCTTAGACTCAGTTTCCCATTCTGCTGGGGCTGGGAGCTCCGTGGTACGCTGGGGGGCTGAGCTGCAGCAGCACAGCATTTGGGCTGAAACAGCCACACGAATAAGGGCAACTCTTTGCAGAGCTCCTGGCTCGATGAATTTCCCAGCAAGCTCAGCTCAACTGCCAAAGCTCTCACATCCATCCCAGCTCCCACCAAAACCCGCTAACAACACAGCCAAGCCTATTGACATTGCTGCAGTTCAGGGTCCAAGTTCCCCACTTGACTTCATTCCCAGGATCCCTAATGCAGCCCTGACCTGGAGCAGTTACTCCTTCCCCAACACACAGTCCCATCAGAGGTTGCTCTCAGCACCTCAGTGCCAACGGTGCTCAGGAGCCCATTCTCTGCTCTGACAGACGCCCACCAGCCTCTTGCCTTCTCCCCTCTCTCCCCCCTCTCCCCCAGTATGTTGCTTTAACCTCATGTCCTGTCATCTTCCATCTGGGTTTTGTTCTTCATCAAAGGGCAATCAGGGTGGAGACGGCGGAAGACACAAAGACTCCCTTCCCCACTGGTAATTTAATTTCCCATTAACTAAGGGTTTAAAGGGAAATCTCAGGGCTCATTAAGGCTCTGATGACAGATTAACCCTCTCTAGGACAAACCCAACTCCAGGCCCATTCCTCATCTGAATCCAGGGCGGCTGTAACATTAGACCCGGCTCCTGAGCAGGGCAGACAGGTCTGGAAAGCACAATCAGGAGGAGAGTGAAGGATGTCAGGTTTCTGCAGATCTTTACCAGCTCCCGTTTTCAGGAGCGCTGTTGTGTGTTCGACAGTTACTTTACGTGGGCAGCAGAGAGAGCCCGCTCTCTCCTGAGGGGTGAATCCAAGTGCTGCTGCCGCTCCCATGTCACTCTGAGCACCTGCTGGGACCACACATCTCTTGGCTTCTTCCAGCGACCTTGTGCGACCTTGACGGCCCGGTGCGATCTCGCACGGCTTGGGGAAGCGCCTCACTGCTCCGTCCAGGAGGCAGGAGAGGTTTTAGCAAGAATTACTGAAAACCCGAAGCCTTTTGTGCCTTAGTTAAGACAAGACTCTTCTGATCAGCGAAGCAGCCGGCTGAGGCACCGGCACCGCCGCCCCTTTTCCCGGCGCAGCTCCCCGCAGCGGGCTCCCCTCCCTCCAAGCCAGCGGGTGTGYGGGAACAACCCGCTGCCAGCCCCCGGCTCTCGATGGGCCGCCGCGGGGACCGCAGCTGAGCGCACCGCGGTTTCCTCGGCCGGCGCAGTAAGCGGGCGGATGGTTCCCCCGCCGGGCAGCTCTCCGTCACTGTCCCAGCACCCGGGGGCCCGGGGCTCAGCGCGGGCGCCGCCCCGGCCCGCGCAGTCCCGCGTTCGGCGCGCCGCCCCAGTCCAGGCGCTCCGCCCTCCTCTGCCGCCGGCTGCCCGGCCCCGGGCCGCCCGTGACGGGCGTTTCCCGTCCCCGCCCTCCCTCCGTCGCCCGTCCCCGGCGCCGGCGCTGCCACCGGCCCGAGGGGCGGGCTCGGGGCTGATCCCGCCCTCCCGTCCGTGTCCGCGGTGAGTCCGCTCCGGGTTGGCGGCGGCCGCGGGCCGGGGCCATGAGGCGCGCTGCCATTGGCCGGCGCGCACCGCCTGTCGCGCGGGGATTGGCCGGGCGCGCCCCGCGGGGGCGGGGCGTGCCGGCGGCGCGGGGGGGCGTTAAAGGCGCCGCGTAGGGCGGGCGGTGCGGCGCGGCCATGGCGTACCAGGGCTTCGCGCAGGAGTACCTGGGCATGCCGGCCGTGACCCGCGCCTACACCACCGCCTGCGTGCTCACCACCGCCGCCGTGGTGAGCGGGGACCGGGCCGGGGGGACGGGACCCCGGGGGGCTGTGGGGCGGGAGCCGAGGGCTGGCTGAGGGCAGCGGGTGATGGCAGCTGCTCTGCCTGTTTCCCACAGCAGCTGGAGTTCATCACTCCCTTCCAGCTGTACTTCAACCCCGACCTCATCTTCAGGAAGTTCCAGGTGAGGCCTTGCCCGGGCTTTGGGGCCCCTCATGCCCCTTCCCAGCGAGGGGTGGGTGTGACARGATGGGCCCTGGGTGTCCCGCTCCCCAGGGTGGCCAGGGAGTGCTATGTCATCCCAAGGGGCTTCTTTCCCACTACTCCAGCCATCCCTGCTTGGTGCAAGCTGGGTCATCAACACAGCGTCCGCTCTTGTCACAGGCACCTGGATGGAGATAACTCCTTCCAGCCTTTCCCTGCCACACACCATCTTGGCATTTTCATTTTTCCTTTGCTCAAAACCCGTCTCTTGCTTCTCTGTTACACCATGTGCGGCAGCTGCTGTCAGGCTGGGTGGGCAAGGCTTTATTGTAGAGAGGTGTGAAAAGTGATTAATTTGGCTCTGGGTGCTGAATTGTGGCTGTTCATCCTCTCCAAAAAGGTAGAGACATCTTTCCCACACCTGGAAAGGTGAGGTACTCTGATGTATCAGAGTATCATGGAGGGAGGTCCCACACGAAGGTGGAGCAGCTGTCTGGTGTCCTGGGGTAGTCTTGAGTGGACAGGTGCATGACTGGGCAGGGCATTCCCTGTGGACAGTGTGATGGGCTGCTCTACATGTGATGGGGTGAGACCTCCGTCCACCTCCTTTTCTCTCCCCTCTCTCTTCTCTTTCAGATATGGAGGCTGATCACCAACTTCCTCTTTTTTGGGCCCCTGGGATTCAGTTTCTTTTTCAACATGATATTTCTGTATCCTTTGGTTTCAGTGAAGATCTCTGCTCCCATTTTGGCTTAGATGCAATTCCCCCCCATCCATCTTCCTCCCCAGGCTGACTTGCCTTGGCAGCACTCTAGGGCTGTGGGTTCTTCCCTTGCCTCTTTTGGTTTGAATTGAAGCCATTCCCCTGACAACTGTGACCCTCCTGGCCTTCCATCTCTGCTTGCTGCAGGGCAGACCCTGCCAAAAGGCTGAAGAAGCTGGCAGTGCTGCTGCTGTGGCTCATGCTGGAGAGCAATGCCTATTCCTGGGGTGAGCTCTGGCTGGAGCACAGCAGGTGCCTCTTTCTTTCCTTGTGGTCAGTGGTGTGAGGTGAAGTTTGCACTATTCTGCTCTGGGGCTTGGACACCTGGCTGACAGCTTCCTGGGATGAAATAGCTTGCAGTGGCTTATTTCTCCAGAAGATCTTGCCGTGGGACACAGGGTGGCCAGCTGTTAATTTCCTATACTGCAACCCCTCCTTCTCTCCTGCTCTCAGGTACAGGTACTGCCGCATGCTGGAAGAAGGCTCCTTCCGTGGAAGGACGGCTGACTTTGTCTTCATGTTCCTCTTTGGAGGGTTTCTTATGACAGTATCCTTTTGAGTTGGCTGAGGCTCTGTGGTGTCTTCTGAGATGCTGTGGACAGTGTAGGGCTTATCTGCTACCTCTGCACCCCTGTTGTGTTATGTGTGGAGCAGGTACCTGCCTGCTGAGCAGCACAGCTGGTTTGTGAACCTTCTTTGGTGCCACAGGCCTGCTAGGCTCATGCCCTGTGGCCTGGGAGAACTCTGCTGAGCGTGTGGTGCAGGGGCAGCTTCTGGCTGTACGGCACAGCTTGTACTTGAGCTCCTCATCTTACTTACCCTTGTCTTGGCCTGTGCCTCACCCACTGTGCTTAGAGCAGAGAAAAGCTGCCTGTGATTGTGCTGATGGCCCTGGCAAGGGGCTGGGCTGCCTCATCCCTGAAGAGGACCTGTGGCAGCATGCTCGGGACGCTCAGCCTGAAAGGAAGCCACRTGTTATGGTCTGAGAACCCGTCCAGCTGTGACAGGGCCACTGACTGAGCTGTGGTGAGTGGAGCATGACTATGATTGCATGAGGCTGGCTCAGGAAACCGAGTGCAGCCAAAGGCAAAAATGTGGAGTCATGAGGACAAGGAGTGGGGTGCCCACATACTCTGTTGTCAGCACATTGGGCAGTGTGAGCCCAGAGCTTGCAACCTGTCAGTGGCTGGAGGCACCATCACACATTAAGTTCTTTTCACAACAAAGTAATCCGATGGTGAAAAATATTTTCCTCTCAAGCATAAACCTTTTCTGAATGTCTTCTGCTGTCTTATGCAGATGTCTTTGAGCACTACTGTCCCCACAGAGCTCTGCATGAAGCTGTGTGAGCCAGTAGCATCCAGATGGCTGCAGCAGGCACGTGTTTGGCCAAAGGTGGATTTAGAGTCCAACTACAACAAGGGCAGGGGGAATTTTTGTCTCTCTCTGGCTCCTTGTGCTCTGGAGGACTGTGAATTCCAAGAGACATCTCACTGCTGAAATCCTTCTGTAGAAGGCAGATAGTGGATATGAGTTAGTTGTTAGGATATGCCACTGTCCCGAGTGGTGTAAGACTCTGAAAGCCCTTCTTTGAAGGTCATTTTGATGTTCATTTTGTAAAGGTGACTATATGAGTTCCCTAGTGGTTGTAGACGTCACCTTAAGGAATGAGCAACCTGCATGTGCCACTCCAGAGTGTCTTGTTCTGGAGTGGCAGGGAGGGAAATGTGTGTGGGCATAGTGCTGGTCAGTATATGTCCACCAGGAAAGGTTTGGTGACATGGGCAACGTCTTGGAATGCTGTGATCAGCTGCTTCTGCTTTGGGTTTCCTAGTCACAAGGCACCCTGTGCTGCCTGGAGGTGGTGCACAGGGTGGGTAGGTTTTTCCTTGACTCGGTAGTTCCTAGCTATTTGGACTCTTTGCCAGCCTGTTTTTCCTGGGCCAGGCTTTCACCATCATGCTGGTGTATGTATGGAGTCGCAGGAACCCTTATATCCGCATGAACTTCTTTGGCCTTCTTAACTTCCAAGCACCCTTCTTGCCCTGGGTGCTGATGGGATTCTCTCTGCTCCTGGGCAACTCCATCATCATCGACTTGCTGGGTAAGTCAAAGCTGGCGGGTGATAGGAAAAAGGAGACCTTGCAGCCACAGCACTCAGTTCTCATAGGTGCTACCGGGGCACTGGCACCTTCTCTTGGTTCCACCTTACCTAGGATGGTGGATTTCCTAAAGTGAGCTGGCTGGGGTTCTGGGTGGCTGGCTCAGACCTGGGCTCTTGCTTGTGACCCGCTTTTTGGTGTGTCTTCCCCAGGGGCAGAATTTGGGTATGGTGAGCTCTGCCTGACACTCGTGCTGGGTGTGTGGTGCTGCCCTCAGGCTGATGGGCTCCCTGCCTGCTCGTGTGCTGATCACAGCAAATGCAGCACCTGTGGCTCTGGTGGGAGCTGGACGTGGGTACACAGCTGAGGGATTCTTGGAGCTTTACCCGGCTTAAGCTCCCAGCAGCTCTGGTTCAGCTGGCAAAGGAGTCACAGCTGTGCCTGACCTCGGTGGCATCTCTCCCCAGGGATTGCAGTGGGTCACATCTATTATTTCTTGGAAGATGTTTTCCCCAACCAGCCTGGAGGAAAGAAGTTGCTGTTAACCCCTGGCTTTCTGTAAGTAAAGTTGGTTCTTTCTGGGCTTTGGTGTGGGCTTTCTCAACCTGACCACTTCCACAGCAAACTGTGGTCTGTGACCATGTAGGGTGACCACAGGAGGCAATGGCCTGCTGACAGCACCTCAGCTCCACAGTTCATGCCGTTGCTGCATTATTTGCACATTACATACATGTGTACAGGGCCTGTACAAAAGTTGTTGATACCTTCAGCTTTGCTTGTAGAACTAGGCTTCTTACTGCTTGTGGAAATGCTAGATGCAGGTGGGATGTTTTTCTGATGTATTTTTGTAGTTTAAGAAAGCAGAATATGTTCTGCTTCATGCATTGAGGATCAAATCTGATCTAGAGATCAAGGAAGGAGGTACTGTCATCACTGTGTATTGGGCTGAGCCAAAGGATGGTTGGTGATGGTGCAATAGGCTGGTGGCTGTGGCTGACAGCCAAGCCCCACAGAGGGCCAGGGTGTTCCTAGGAGGGCTGGGTGTTTGTCACCCTCAGCTCAGTTTCCTAACCTGCTTGCTTGGGATGGGCATATCCCTTGCCAGGAAGATGGTATTTGACACACCTGAAGAGGATCCCAATTACAACCCTCTCCCTGAGGATCGTCCAGAACACCAACCTAGAGACCAAGACCAGAACGAGCAGCAGCATCCACAGTAACAGGGGCGACTTCTCCATGTGGCCAGATCCCTCTTTTCTGACTGGACTGATGCTGTGGCCCAGAGATCCTACTGGAATAACACCAGTTGCCATTCCGATGTGTAGTGTGTCGCTGTTTGTATGGGTAACCCACCTTCCCCTTGTACAAAGCGGATCCACAGAGCTTTGCACACAAGAACTGATGAATGCTTATGGAGGTGATCTAGGGACAGGGACTGAAGTTCTGATGGCTCCTCAGTTACCTGGTGTGGAATAAGTATCAAATGGGGTGTCAAACCAGTTACTCATTCTCCTGCTGTTAATGACTTGCTGTGTGCCAGGTCACTCTTGCCCTCTGTACAAAGACTAATGCACCTGGCCCTCACTGTTGTGAGACCTCTGTGGGCTTTCAGTGAAGTAGTTCTGTACCACGGTAGAATGCAGCTCAGCCTTTCCCTTTCCTTTCCATCCCCCACTCCTTTTTTGGTGGTTGTTTCCAAAGAGTCTTTACATTAAAGTCTTTATTTTTCATTTGTGTGTCCATTTCTGCCAGGGGCAGAGGCAGCAATTCATCAGGAATTTGCTCAAAACTGCCAGGTTGCTTGGGATTTTCTTTTCTGGTGGGTAAGGCAAAGTTCAGGCGAGCTGGAAGATGTCCTTTTCCTCTTCTCTCAGCAGGGCTGCAGAGCATGAGAAGGAGGGGTGTGGGGGGTGTCTACTTGGAGAAAGGGGTGGTTGGGAAAGGACAGGGGACTGAGCTGGACACTTGATCCAGGCAGTGACTGGAAGCAGCACTTGACACTGGTAATAAAGACTGTCTGCACCTGCAGTGTAACTCCACTTCTGTTGAATTTTTTAGTTCTGAAACTTAAACATCTGAGTTTCAGGGGAAAACTAAACAAGCTAGTCCCTACCCTGCCACCTGTACAAAATGGATCTGCTCATTCTTGCTAATGCAGTACACACTGTGCTTGTACCCGACCTCAGAGCCCTCGGAGTAAATCTGCACATGTCCTGTCTTAGGACAGCTCACTTGGTGACTTGCAAACCACCACCAAACTATGAAATGTGTGTAACCAGCAGCCTTGTGGCAAAGGAATATTGAAGTACACACACCAACTCCCCCTTCCTCTGTGGCCTTCCCATGAAAACACTTTCATCAAAAATCAGATGTCATTTGAACAAGCTCTTTTGCTGCACTTATGTTTCCCTCTAGGARGAGGACAAGAGACCTGTACAGGTGGTAATTTGTTCTAGAAGACACAGTGGTACTAAGGGCTAAGCAGTGTCAGACTCAGCAATTATTTGCTGAGTGCTCTGCTCATGACCTAATGACACAGAGCTGGTGTTTCGGTCTCTGGAGAGTTTGCCTTTGAAGTCTGTAGATGTTCTAAATTGCTTGAGATGGGGCTTTGAAATGTAAAAGCGGAACTATGCTTTTAGCTAGGGTACCAGATTAACCCAAGGACTTGTGGTTGTAGAGCAAGAAAGCTGCTCGTGGCTGTTCCCCAGTAGTCCTAATGCTACACAGAGAAAGCTGGCTGAAGTTCCCATCTTTCTGAACTTGGTCCTCTGGACTGTCCTGCCTTGCCCCTGGCTGCTTGGAGGGACAATTCCTACAGCTTCTCTGGGTGTGAGAAGCAGAAGGAGGTGCTGCAGTCCTTGTGTGCCTATACCTCGTCGTGAACTTGAGGATTAGTAATCACAAACTTTACAGCAATTAGAAAAACTGCACCACAGGTGCTAATTTAAGGCTACAGCAGTTTCACACTTTAGTCAAATTCCCTGAAGAGGCTGCTGGCAGAAGTCCCTAGTCCTATAATAAAGGGAGGCTGAAGCATTCTCAGGAAGGCTTGGAGTTTTTATGTCCATGAGCCAAAATGTGTTCTACRTGGGAGGCTAAAATGCAGCAGCAATCCCAGGTTTTGTCTTACTTCCCAAATAACCTTTCAACCTCTCTAATAAGTAATAGATAGAGTACCACTCTGGCACAGGAGCCTAGGATAAGACTGAATAATATTATTACTAAATTGCAAGTTTTCAGTTTCTGCAGACTAACATCTGGAAGAAGTTCCCTCCCACCCAGGAATGAGAACTGGCTCTGTTATTACTCAAGTCTAAACATGATAAATTAAGGCCAGAAAGTGTTTTTTGACTATGCTAGCAGTGTGGGTGGATCAGCAAGGATCATAAAACCTATGGATTTATCATAAAGGCCTGAACATAACTGTCAGGCTGCCAGCAAAATCTGCCCTGCTTGCAACATGCATCAGTTCTGGCAATGAATGGCAGGAACTCTATCAAAGAGAGGGGGTACCTCAATAGCAAGATAGATTCTAGTTAGTTTTTAAGCAAGCTTGGGTTTTTCTTTAAATCTCACTTCAATGGATTTTGTTTTTAAACTCCCTAGAAAAAAACAGGTTGTTTCTAGGGTTGCAAAATCCTGACACTACAGTGTAAGAGCATTCAAGACACCCACTTTGCTTTGAGTGCTCTCAGTACTGCAACTGGCAGTGATATGTGCTGACAGTGACTGCAGCAAAGGCATGGGCTGCAGAGAAGCTGCAGTCTCAGTGACTGGAGGCTTTACCTGCTGTACCAGTTCAGAGACTTTGCTGTTTTCCAGATGCAGTCTTCACAGAAAACAGGGTTCACCACACACCAGGCTGACATCTGACAGAAGTGACTGTTAAGTCTGTGATTTCAGTTAAACTGTTCTACCTTGTCAGGTAAACTAACTAAACACCTCCCTGGAGTTCATTACAGACTCTGCCAAGAATGGTAACAGACCAATCCTTTAGAGAGTTGTTTGCTGCTTCTAGTTCTAAGTCTCATTCTCACTTTCCCTTGCAGCAAAATATTTTGGGCTGTTTTACCTGTTGAAGTAAAGCACCCAGGAAAACTGAATGCATGTGAGTGTCCAGCACTATGCTCAAAAGCATTAGTATTAGGCTCTGGGACTGCTCAGCTACCAGAACAGCACAAAACAGRGTGAGATTCACTATTCATTCAAACTTGCTGAACTCAACCTAAGTTGTATGCATTCCTTTTATTTAAAAAGTTGTCCTAATAGTGCCCATTGCACCTATACAAAAGAATCTTTACACTGTCCACACACAGGTATATAAGGGCTCCAACACCTGCCACAGGTCTCAGCTAGATCACACTGCTCATGTGRCATTTGGGTGGAGGGGGTGGGGGCAAAGTCAGCAGTACTGGGAACTCTTGGCAAGTGGAATGTGCGTCCCCTTCAGAGACAGAAAGACCCCTGCCAATCCTAGATCCATTTCGGGAGAGGAATAGGGATAAAGTCTGTAGGAAGAGCACCAGTGTCACAACAGGAAGGTTACCAGGCTGGAGCAGTATTGGCCAAACGTCTCATGCGCCTAAGGGAAAGAGAGAGAGGTACAGTAAGTGCTGTGTTACAGTACTGTGTTACAGTTTTGGTCTTACCAAAACCAACACTCGGGGGAGGCTGCCACAGCTTTGTAAACTTTGTAGACAGGTTTATTCCTAGACAGAACTCCTCAGTCACCCGAGGGTGCCCCTGTTGATAAGGCTAAGACACTGTTTTCAGTGACAGCTTTTAGGGCTCATTAACTTGGATTGAACCAATTGCTACTGTAAACTATTCAGTCAGCCATAGCTGATATACAAAATGACTATGCTACTGTTAATCAGCAGTTAAAAAAAAAATATCCCGGGCAAGAGCTGAGCCAGTATATTTACTGTTTCGACAATGTGTCTTTTGGAGAGATGCTAGCCATTCATTTAGATCTSTCAGGAAGAATTTCACCAAGTAGGTGCAAGCTTTCAACTGCTTGTCAAACATCGCTTAGCGGGTCTTTTGTGGGCAGAGCTCCTCCCGGAACCACACAGTGTTCCCATGCTGGCAAACAGGTTGGCATCAGTCAGGCTAGAGCTGGGAGCTTGCCCATTCCTACATCAAATTGCACTTTACCCTATGTAAAAGGAAGCCTTGTGGCAGGATTCTAGGTGGCATGACAGTGCACAAAACTCCAATATTTTTGATTAATGCCTTCCTATAGAAACAAACCCCTCATGACAAGAAGAGAGCCCAGTGAAAAGAAAAAAGGGGTTAATAAAAAAGGAAACTGCTTCAAGCAGGAGATGGCTAAAGATTTCAGAGTCTGTGGAGGAAGGTGATAGCAGTTTAATACCCTGAAGCTAAAGGAATACGAGTTTCTGTTGTGGTATGCAAGTCTGACATCCTGCCAGTTGGCTCTCAGTAGGAAAAGACAAACATCAAAGCTGGTAACTTCTGCCTTAGAGACAGGCCAAGAGAACTGTCTAAGGTAGTGGCAGCACCTTGTGTTTCTGTCCTGGTCTCTGATCTTCTTCTCCATCTCTGCATCTGTGAGGGTTTCCAGGAGAGGGCACCACTGGTCAGCATCCCCCGTGTTGCGAATAGCGATCTCCACAGTCGGCAAAGGGTTCTCGCTGCAGGACAGGGCACAGGGCAACAAAGCAACATCCATCAGTGGGCCCAGAGCACTCCTCTGGGTTACCAGCCCAGATACAAGCACAGGATAACAGTGTCATTTAGTGTTTYGGGATTCAGCATTCCTTCTTTGATCTGCTTAGTACAGTCTGGTTCCCTGAAGTTCACCACAGGCTCATGGTTACAACCTTGCGGAGCCTGAAGTTTCTGAGAGAGCATGCCCATCTCCAGCCACCACCGGAGAGGAGTTTGTGCTGGACCTGCAGTTGATGAAGTTCTCTCCCACAGAGGCCATTACAAGATCTGTTCATCAGACATCTCTCTGCCCTGGCCAGCTGTATTATCACATGCACAAAAATATTTACTGCTTCACTAGCTGCTTTTCAGTAAAAGTCAACAGGAATTGACCAGGAGTAGCTTCCCAAATATTGACAGTGCAGCCGGAAGCCCAGCATAAATATAGAGGAGCCTCGGAATGTAAATGTTTGCTTTGAATTCTCAAAAGTGGCTCAGCCTGAGCTGCAGAAGTGTGTGCGTGTGAGAGGAGCCCTGGCACAGGTGTGCACACACATCCGGCCCCCCCCGGGGACATGCACCCCTACGCAGGATTTCAGCTGTCACGGGCAGCCCTCTCATTCCCCCAGGAAGGAACTCAAATGCTAATCATCATGGGAACACACAACATCTGCATCGAAGCTAATAATCTAAAATAACAAATCTTCAAAGTAATGCTACCATGAAAAATTAATCCAGAGCCTTTGGTATCTGATCTGGGGAGGAAGCTTTAATCAAATCTACTTCCAGTACTGCTGACATCCACTAAACAACACTCAAACCCAGGAATTTCATCTTAGCCCTGGAATGCCACACATTCCAGGCAAAATGCTAGATATTAACTGGCTTTTGTTTATGTGATAGCATGGGCTCTACCTCACTTATTACGCTTAACACTGAGCACTCACTGAATTAAATGGGGGGTGGAAAGCTAGACTCATGCATAACCTAATTGCAAGGCAACTAAGGTACCACATTTCTTTAGCAAAGAATCAAAGAGAAACTGAAAAATCCTCCCTCATCTCCCAACCTCCACAGTAAGACAGCTCCTCCTCCCCTGTTATTTCCCAATGAAGAGGAAAGTGCTGCTGGCAGAATGGCTGAAAGGCACTTTCAGCTGCAGGCGTCCCAGGAGAGCAAGGCACCCCCTCTGCTCCAGGTCCTGGCCTCTGGCAGTAGTGTCAGGGGCATGCCARCAAATCAGGGAAACATCATCTTTTGGAAAGGTGACTCCTCAGGCACACAGGTTTGGTATATGAGAGAACCTGTGCCATCATTCAGGTCTCGAAGGCAAAACTGGCTATGCAGTGCTGTGTGCAGCCACCAGAAACACCCAGCACCCAGGAGGGATGGGAGGGAGGGTTGCAGCACACCATGCACCTTGAAATCCCATAGGCAGCAGTTACCGGTCTGCCTTGTCCTGCCCTTCCACTGGACTTTGAGGATTTCCTTGTTTTGCACAGAGCAGGCCAGCTTAAAGAACTGCCCTGGCTTTCATCAACTAAAAGACAGTTTCACCTCTCCCTCAGATGATTAAGAGGCACATGACTTCTCAAACCCCCAGTCCCTTGAGATATTAAGGTTCTTCTGATACATCTAAAGCAGACCCTTTCCTTACATCAATGGAATGATGTTGGAGCAACCACCACTCCTGTGGTTTGGAAATTCAGGAACTAACCAACCACAGAACCCAAATATCGTTAATCACTGTAAGGTTTCAAAAGTACTTCTTTGCTGGAAGAAAAAAGGGAAGAGGAGGACATGTTTGTACTATGACAAAAAAAACGAGGTTTCAATTAGATGTTTTTTTCTCCCTCAACAGCTCATGCCTATGTACTTTTTCTGTTGGGGTTCCTTTCTTAGTTTTTATTCTCCCCCTTCCAATACTGCCACAGTCTAAAGAAGGCCTCAAATCTGCCTGCTTGAACTACTCCCAGAAGGAAGCACCCTTCAGTACCACAGCTAGATATGTTTTTAGAGAGAATAGTGTGAAGTTGGCATTAACATGAGCCTGGGCAGCACTGACTAAAACTTGCTGCAAGTTCCAGCGACTGAGCAGAAGCAAAGGGAGAAATGAACCCCACTCCCAACAGTCAACACATACACAGATCAATTTCTTGGATATCTGCAATACACAGAGAAGCACAGGAAGACGGCACAGACACTTCACTCTCTGCTACTACAATGCAGACAATGCTGGCAGTATAACAGGTATCAGGTTCTCATCTACCATCCTGCAAGTTCCCATCACTTCTCAGGAATGCCCACAATAACTGTCCTGTCGTTATTGYTGGATGTGGTCCCAAGCCACAACTGCAAATATCAGTCAGCTGTTGCGGATGGAAAGGTAGAAGCCGCCTCCCCACCTCCATGAGGAGAAGGGACATCAGCGGGATGGACACACAATCTAACAATTTAATTCAGAGTTAAATTCACATGTGTTAAAGGGTCCCTTTCCATTTTCTAATATGAATCGCTCTGGGGAACACTTTAGTTGCTGTGGAAGATTGTCAGGATAAAAATTACACCCAGAGAAAGCAGAGTGAGACTAGTGGAAGAGCAACTGGTCCAGAGCAGATCAGTGCCCATTTTTCACAGAAGGCTGACCAGACAGGAAACCTTCAGATGGAGCGGGAGGAAGAATCAGAACTCATGGCAGCAGCCAGCTTCCCCGCAGTCTCTAGCTCCTCTTTGCTTACTCCCACTTCACCTACTCCCTGCCCTCTGCCTGAGGTAGGACAGGGCTGGGCACATTTCCCTTTGCTGCCCAGGCCGGTCATCCTACTTCCTTGAACTGACCCCTACAAAACTGGTGTCAACAGTACCATTCCCTCCTCTGCAAATACAGCATTTGCTGAACTCTTAAACTTCCTTGAGTGTCACCATGACCCGAGGTCACAAAACCTCAGAGTGTACATTAAAGGATCGTTACAGCTGCAGACTCAGCACTGTGCTGTGGAAAACATCACCACAGAACGCTGCACGGCACAACTGGAAGCCATTTAGGAGACAAGTTACAAAGCTGACTAATCAAACCTGACATTGCTGCATTCCAGCTGTGAGAAGGGCCTATGATCAAGTCACCTCTAACATCAACCTGGGTAGAGAGGTACAGTTTCCATCAGTCCAGTTCAAAATACCAAAGCCTGAGACAGTGGATGGCCCCAGTCAGGCAAAGCCAACAAAACAGAAATGTATCTGGGGCTCATGGTGACCTTACATTAGAAGAGGGACTGTCCCTGTTAATTACAGCAGCCTTTCATTTTGCAGCAGAAGCTGACATTTCATCAATATTTGGTCCTGAAATGTATCAGACCCAAAAGGAAAAGATACTTAGGCACAAGCACAAAAAATTTTAAGAACAGAATGGGTGCAAGCCATAAGGATCAACTTCAAATGAAACCTTCTGTAGCAGGTCAGCTGTTCTAAGATCCATTGATGCAAATGCCCATGAAGTACAAACAACCCCAGAGCCATACAAGAAGATGACGGTTCAGTACCTGAAGGCGTATGTCTTCTGATGCCAGCTCAGCTGTCCTCGGATGCTGTACGCAATAGTAGTGACAAACTCCCCACCCAGGCCAAGCTCTGAGCACAGCTTCAAGGCAAACTTCTCTGGCGAATTCTCCTTCTCTGACATGTCCCATTCAAACTGGTCTACAAGGGAGATGTTTCCTACATGGATGTTCAGCTGGAGATAAGGGAAGAAACTGGTTATTTGTTTCCACTCTCACAATGGTTTGTCAAGGGTAACCAAACTGAGGAAGCAGAAGCTGAAGAGAACAGAGCAGCAACTCCCAGCTCGTCTGCAGAATTCCTTAACTGAATTCTTAATTCCAGTAGCATGAAGACAACTCAGGTTCAGTTCTTTCAAAAGAAGATGACAGTGCTTTAACTGAACTATTTCATCTTCTGAGGGGCTGGGCACATGATGTTTAATAATGTGCAACCTTGGTTCTGTTCTCAATATGAAGAACAAAATGCAATCTGGTAGCAGGAGTGGAATTAAGAGCTCCTTTGCTCTGAGGGAAGCCTTTGTAGTCTTAGTCCCCCATAGCATAACCAGAGAAACCCAAATGGTTCAGCTGTCATTCTACTGCCTTCCTGTATTACCTTAATAATAACTCGTTGGTCTGACTGATCTTCTAGGATACTGTCAGTCGGGTACGACTCAATCTGTTGTCGAATGGCAGATGCAATAGCAGGAACAAAGGTCAGAGGATTCAAATCCAGGTCATCACAAAGAATCTCAGAGAACATCTCTGGGGTCATTAGCTTTTCTGATATGGAACAAGAATAAACATTGTTAACTTTCCTAGAAATTAATGTCTGCCACTTACAGAACACACAAAATTAATCCCACAGGGTGAGGTGACAAAGGGAATCCCAGATGCATCACCTTTTGTTTTTAAAAGGGTGTTTTGTACCAGGTCTATAAGGACATACACACTGACAAAGGGACTTACAGCCTTCTTTACCTGCTCCATGGTATCCAGACAGTGTGGCTACAGAAGGTACAGCCATTAACCTCAGCTAACAGAGTAGTCTCAGACCACTGGGCTAACGAACTGGCTCAGGAAAATATGCCAGTTAAACTCTTCACACTACATGTATCCAGGAATGACTGCATCCCATGGAAGTGGCAGAGCATTTGCTAAGAGATGTGGGCACTGAATACAGTCCAAAGTGGGAGAGCTTTAAAGCTCTGTCTGTATGGGGCAAGGACATGCACACTCGTGCTTGTTCTCTCTTCACAGTTGGTGATGGATACAACTTTATCTCTCCAGCCTCAGAAAACTCTCCTTGCTACATACCATTCATGTTCCACGTAAATGCATCTCTGAGTTTCTGCCCATCAATTTCCATATCAAGCCTGATTGGAACCAGAACCTCCGGCTGGGATGCATTCTCATGGATCACTGCTGGGTCATGGTCATCAAAGCTAAAATGAAGAGCAACAACACAGTATATGCAACGAGCAAACGACACATCTGGCATCCATAGAGGGAAGGCAGTGTTTGTTGGAAGCAATCCCCACACTCCAACTCCCAGATCAGTCTATAGACAAGACTCCTCCAAGCTTACAGGGCTATAGCAACCTATACCAGTTTATCACCTTTCATTACATCTATCATAACACATTCCTGCAAATAAAACAAGGAAGCATTCTAGGATTACATTTCTCTTGGTTGCCTCAACTTTTCTAATGGAAAAAACATTAGTCATGAGCCTCAGCAGCATTTTCCACTGAATAAACTAGATCAAAGTTACTGGTATATGTCAGTGAGAAGCAGCCTTCACAGAGAGGGTCTGCAGGCTCCTCAAATGACAACTGCTCAGCAAAACAGCAAGTAGAAGCAACTCGTCAGGAAAAAACGAACCATTTTCCTGACAAAAGGAAAGCCTCCTCTCTGAGCCATGGCTGCTACTCTAAGGTAGAGCCTCAAGACAAACAATTTAACTAAGAACCTCCAATTTAATAACCTGTAGGTCTTTTGTCAGTTAGGGATGAATCACAACATTACATGAGCTCATCATCACTACCGTGGCAGCATGTCATTTTGGTAACTGTTTCCACTTTTTGGAAGCAGGAAGCTGTCTTACCACAGAGGGAATGTTCTCTTCTTATCCCTGCCCATGCGATTCCTGTTAATCGTTGTTGAGCACGGCACCGCATCCAGGTGATGAGAACTGTTGGGCAGGGTTGGCACCCACTGGTTGTTCCTCTTTGCCTTCTGTTCTCTGAAGGAGACTGGATGTTAAACTGCAGGCCCTGAGCACCACTGCTGCTACTTAAGGAATGGCATAATTTTAAACTTTAAGTCCTATTATGAGTTCCTGCTATTTCATTCTGGAACCACCTACATTACTGTTCCACCAAGAACTCATGTTCCACACCAGCCTCTCAGAAGGCCACTCTCCAGCTCACAATTATSTATCAGATATGAATCCAGGTGCACCACTGTAAATACTAGATTCGTATTTGGATTTTCTGTCTATACTTTATAAAAGGACTGCTGAGAAATGCGAGGTCTCCAGAAGGCGGTATGTGCAGGGAGCATTCTGTAAAACATCTGTTACAGATGGAATGCAGTAATTCCAAAAGAAGTTGTATCATCAAACACTTAGATTTTTCTTCCTGTTTTATGTGGGCAGTAACCCAATCCTCACGCTCTGGAGATCCCCATTTGCCCAACACTGCAAATGACTTAACGCAGACTGGCAAACAACCCCCGCACAATGGCCTGGGCTTATGCAATTCCTTGTGCTTCCTGCCCAAACTGACATCTTCCAAGCAGCTCCGTTCTGAGCCTGGCCCTCACCGATGCTGGTTACCTGAGGTAGGTAGGTGGTTCTGTGCTGATGGACACTGCCTTATACTTCTCATCGTTTCCATCCAAGATCTCTTCCACTTCAGAGGCCTTTAACAGCGTCACGCTAGTGGCTAATGTTGTATAGCCATGATCTATTACCAGGAAAGATGCCAATAATTAACACAGGAAAGGCCTATATAGCACTGTAGCATTACCAGGCTACAAAGTGACAAGCCCTGTCTGTCACTGCAGGAGGGACTAAAATAGAGATACAAGTGTCCTTTGGGCTTCATCTTCTTATAGATATTTACAAGGCCCAGAAAACAATCAACCCTCAGTGGACTTAAAAGGTCAGAAATAGAGATGCAATGATCAACACAAAAGCTGTTAAGACTCGGGAAAGGGGGAGAAACCTCAGGACAGCTCTTGCTGAATGACAGAGACCATCTGCATTGGAGAGTCCTGCTAAGGTTCTGAGAAAGAAGAGTTAGGGATCAGGATGCACAATTAGGGTGACCACAGGGAGAGATGAGAGGAAGAGGAGTAGACATTAATATTATTGTAATAGCATCAAAGGTCACAGTGGACATTCTTCCTCTAGCACAGCTAAGAATAACACACAGATGAGACTTACATCTTCGGGGACTGTGAGACCGCTGATTTTCTGTTGAGGGAAAAAAAGAAAGCAAGAGGTCAGCAGGATGCTTGAAGGAAGGAGACATAAGTCCAGAGTAAACGATCATTTTTATTATGCTTTAGTCTACAGAACRTACAACAAGTCATGTTGCTAAGAAATTTAACTGCTTGTTATTAGTCCCCCATCAAAAACAATACCAATATTCTCCCTGTAGCAGTCACATCAGTAGCAACACACCACAAATTCTGGCAGGCACAAACATCCAGTCCCTGCAAGAAGCAAAGTTAAGCAAAGATGCACATCTTCAGTGGGGCATCCTTGCAACACTCCTGCCTATTTGACAAAAGACACAAAGATGCCCCTCTTAGTCTATAAAAATCTCTTCTGAAATATTGTATTGACTTGGAGATGTGGCTTTTGCTTTGTGATGAATGTAGCCAACCCCAGGAATTCCATGATGGATGTTTCCATTTCAGAACGTTTTTGATCAGGTGATATTTGTTGCCAGGCCCAGCCAAGAGCCACCAGTGCCACGGCTGCAGGGTGCTCCATCACTGGGGCAATCTGAAGTGATTCACACAGCCCTCAAGGTGCACAAGCTTCTGAATCACCAGAACAGTTTTCCATGGCAAAATTTTCGATAAATATTACTGGGAATGTTTACTCATCTTCTCACCATGTGAAGAGGCCACTATCTTCTTCCTTTCCTCCACCGTGGCCAGTCGCCTCCAGAGCGAGGGGTATCTCTTGTACAGGGAACCCCGAAACATGCGCAAATAGTTTCCCACCTACAAGAAGAGAAGTGGAGATGTGGCCTGGTATTCCATTTAAGACATTTTTAGCAGAAGCTGAAACAAATTCAGCTCTTTTTAATAAGAGGGACCTCCTAAGAGGGTTTTTGCGTTGGGTTTTTGGACTGTGTTTGGCATCAAATAGCACTGCAATTTTTCTGGTGATACAGAAAACAAAATTTTTATCAACACTTTTTTCACTAGTGCTATCTTATTTCACGAGATTAAAAAAAAACTCCCATCCACTGATAATAGGAAATTTAATAGGAAAACACTCCATTCATTTTCATGTATTTTTGAACAACCAACCCCTTCCTTGCTTCAATTTCCACATCAATGTGCAATGCTCAGTTGAAATTAAACCAAACGAGATACAGAGCTCTCTGACACTTTTATTATTTTTACTTTGAGCCTCTGAGTCATCTAGACATTGTCTGACTACAGCAAATACCCAGAGACTTGTATTTTGTTTTAAACCCTTTGAACATGTAAAATGTGATTGCTGCCAATAGTCCACTTTCACATTTACTTACCATCTGTAAAGCAGTTCTGTTCTTCCTGGCRTAAGATCCTCACCTGTGCTGAAGGCTACAGCAGGCCTTGCTGAACAACACAACTATTTCTAGACTCTGAAATCAAATTTTTAGACTGATAGGACACTGGCAGACTGCCACACAACAAGGTTTTTATTCCTTGTTTGAAAAGACTCTTTTTTGATCTAAATTTTTAACTGTATGTTTCAATCTATAGTGCTCATCAACAGAGAGCAATTAATGGTAGATTAAAAAGGCAACCCTTTTCCCCCTCCATGTGCCTGGTAAGGTGATCTCACAGCTCAGCTGACTGCACTTACAGTTTTCTCTCAAGCTCTACATTTCACATGAGAGAGCGAGGAGTGTTTAGTCTCTGCTCGACCTATACCTAAACTTATCCAGTGTTCCCTCTCTTGCATCAAACTGGGGGCTATAACATTTTTTCCTTTTGCCAACTGTGATCGTTTCCCTGGTGCTGAAGGACCAGTGCTTCAATAAGGCTCTTCTTCAAGGAGGCTCAACATCCTCTCAGCTCGGGAGAATACAGTGTCAGCGCAGACACCACGGTGCTAAAACGCTGCCCGCCGGCGTCTGCTGGCCGGACTCGTCTGCACAAGGCAGAAGGAAGGAGATGCACTAGTTGATTTTTGGTGCCCAAAGGCCCAGGTGTGGGATTCAATACCTTACAGCATGTGAAAAAATTCCAAACCCTCAACAACTGTGTACAGAAATTCCCGGTGATCAGGAGCGGGGCCTCACGCCGCGATCAGGCGAGGATCCGGTCCCCACTTACTCGTGCTTGTCCCAGGGGCCGCCCTTACTGGGAGCACTGGTCCCCCCAGCTCCCCCAGCACGGCCGAGGACCTCGGGCAGCGCCCACCGGGGGGGCAGAGTGGACCCGCGGAGGCGAAAGGCCGGTCCCCTCCGCCAGGGCTCCCCTCCGCCTCTTCCCTAACCCGAGCGCAGCCCCTCGCAGCCCCCGCCGCCCCGCCCGGCCCCTCGCATCCCCCAGCCCRGCCCGGGCCCGGCTCCCGCCCGGGCCGCACCTCGGAGCCGATCATGTAAAACTCGCCGTCCTCCTCCAGCTGGAACTTGACGGGCTTCTGCCCGAAGGTCTTGCTCAGCGCCATCATCATCATCGCGGCGGCGGCGGGGGGCGGCGGCGGCGCCCGGCGAGCGGAGCGCGGCCCTGCGGCGGCAGCGGCGACAACGGCGGCACCGCGGCCTAGTGCGGGCCCGCTCCGCGCATGCGGCGGGAGGGGCGGCCCGCGGGGCGGGGCGGGGCGGGAAGCAGGGACGGAGGGACGCCARGGTGTAAAAAAGAGGCGGATTTTATTGTCGCGGGGCGGCACATAAATACAGACAGAGCCCCGCACGGTGTGAGCTGCGCCGGCAGCTACAGCTCTGCTCGTGGCGGGTGGCACCGGGACACGGCAGCATCCCCGCCCGCCCGCCCGCCGTGTCTCCAGCCGGGCACCCGGGGTGGGTTGGGAGGTGGAAAGGGAAGGGACTGTTCGCAGCCCGGTGGTGTTTGGCGTAAGCCTGAGCAGACACGAGGGGTGTGCGGTGCCAGCCCGGGCCGGGAACGGCGGTACGAGAGCGATCAGTGCATCTGAGCATCCCGGGATGGGAACCTCGCCGGGATGAGCGCGGGGCAGTGTCCAGCACTGGCACCCAGCACCGTGGAGGGAGGGAAGGGGCCCCTTGTCTATATACAAATCGGTACAAAACTTAACGCATACTAGTGATACAACATCAAACCGGGAGTAGGGCTGTGGCAGGGCCCTGGCAGTCACCACGGCTGCCCCGGCGAAGTGACCCTGCCAGCAGCCGCACGTCTCACTCCTCCTCCTCCTTCGCAGGTAGGGTCGGTGTCCTTCAAAGCCCCTGGCTGGGGCTGAGGGAGCCTTCCTCCCTGGCCAGCATCTGGAGCAGCAAAGGGCTGCTGTAGTGAGTTATGTAAACATAGGAAATGCCATCAGATCAGTTCTACAGGATGGGGTTCAGATTAACTATGAGAGCATGATCCCATTCCAGGCTGGCTTGATGGCTTTTGGGATGCTATTGCTAGAAAAGTGTGGCCACCCTTGCCTGCAAAGAACATAGCAGCTGCTTTTACTGATAGCAACTGAAGCTGGGGCCGCTGGAACTGGAGAGGAGCAAACTCTGTCACTTGTGACAGACACCTGTTGTGTCAGATGCTGAGCCTGGAAGGAAGCCAAGAAGGGAAGAGAGAACCCTCTGTGTGGCTGCTGGAGGTAAGGGTGATGAAAGGGGAGTGTGGAGGACACGGGCATCCCCCTCATCTGAAGGAGTTGGAGGAGGGTGTACAGCTGAAGAAGTCCTGGCTGATCTGGCGTGGGTAGCCCTCCAGCACTTTCACCTGGACTGGATCGAACTTCCAGTAATCTCGGCCTCTCAGGAAATAGGCGAAACCTGTTGGTGAGAGAGGAACAGTCAGAAGAGACAGCATTCATGTGGCTCAGAGCACTTTCCCAGCATTTGGTTCACCTGTCAATTTGCAACACATGCAGTACTGAAAGAGAGCTGGAAGAGGCAGGAGATTTTACTTGAACCCAGGCTTGTGGCTTTCACTTTTCTTTCACACTGTTTTAGTTTTATAAAAAGTCTAGTTTTCCTTTTTGGACAATAAACAGGATGGGTTTTATTTTATTTTCCTGGTGAGTTTAAATATGCTGTACCCATGTAGTGACCCAGCCCTGTGAGGGCAGAGGATGTCTAGGACAGGGACAGGGAGCTTGTGAAGACCTGCTGCAGAGCATCTGTTACTGTGGGGAAGCTGCCTTGGAATTCAGGTTCTGGAAACAGTGGGGAGTTGTTTCGCTGCATCCTCAGAGAGGAAAGAGGCACTCACCACACCTGTCATCCCAAGCATCCTGGCTGTTTCTGTGGCACTGCCATACTGTCTTCAGTATGGGGCACATTGGGGAGGACAGGTCAATACCAAAAGCAGCCTATTCATTGTTCAGCTGCCCAGGCTGTAGTGTGGGCAGCATTTCTGTTGTCTTCTCATCCCTTCCTTTGGCAGGAGCTGTAAGAGCTGGATAGGACTCTATGACCATTTCTTGGTCAGATGTTTGACTTTTCTCTATCGTACACTTACATATCAGTTGTTGCAATGAACTTCTTACTTTCATGGGAGAAGCCTCAGTTCCCTACCCACTGGAGGGAACTGCCCCTTTACTCTGTATAACGTGGTATGGCTGGGAAGTGTCCACTACTACCACAGGTCTAATTCTGCCCAACTCTTCCAGCTGGGCAGTGGTGTCAGCTGGAGCACCCACCCCAGAGCAGGCCATGTTCCTGCTGCACTGACCAAACTCATCCTGAAAAGCGGCGTCGATCTCCTGCGGGACACCGCGCCAGTCGGCCATGGCCCGGGGGTAGATGTTGTCCACCTGGCGCGTGTGAGGGTTGAAGCGCCAGTAGTTGCCTCCACTGAAGATGTAGATCTTGTTCTTCTCAGCCCCCCACACCAGAGCTGCCTGCACAGGGGATGCAGGGAGGCCCAGCTCCACGATCGGGGTGGGACCAGATACCCGTCTCTCACCATCGTAAATCCAGTATTGAGAATCTGTTGAGGAGACAGAAGAGGGAGACAAGGGGTCAGAAACTCTTTGGTGTCTGATAATTCATAATAAGTGAACTGTGCAACTGGAGCTGGTGCCTTGGCAGACCTCCCAGGGGAAGCTGTGCCTGAGAGGCAAAAACTCCACCAGTGTAATGGACACTGCTACTGTCGTGTGTCCAAAACGCTGCCAATGCCTTGACATCCCACCTCAGTCCAGCCTGGTGGGTGTTGGTGGGGGACAAGGAGGTCCATTTCAGCAGCATTTTTCTCTGCTTGTAGAAGTTATGAAAGACTTGGCTGGAAGGACCAGCAACCTGTATCTTGCAACCTCAGCACTTAGAAAACGTGGGCATGCACAGGCACAAAGGGGGCATGTGGCTGGAAAGTAGTGAGCTGCAGAAACCAGGAAGAATTTGCCAAGTTGAAATAGAGACTGGAAGCATAGCTCCAGATTAGATTAAAATGGGAATCTCTGTAATTAGCCGACGGCATGTAATACTTTCCTCTTATCGCATTTTAACTCACAGTAGGAGCCTGCCAATTTTAGCACTGTAAGTCCTTGTGCACAGGTCAGGTGCTAAGTAATGTGTTTATGCAGGAGCTCTGCCTGCAGAGCCACGTGGTGTGATTTTGGTACTCRGTCTCATGGAGTGCAGACAGGGTGTGCACACCCACAATGAGTTCCCATGTCATTCTGCATCCCTTCTATTAAAGCTACACTTGGAAAGAGCATTAAAGAAGATGGTGGAGCTGAAATACAGTTTGTTGTTGCCCTTGAACTCCAGAGATGGCCAGGAGGAGGTTTTGTTTTTAATCTCTGTGGTTGTTGGAGGTTGCCTGGCTCTGCACACAGGCTCCCTGCAGGGTAATAAACTCATGGGGTATTATGGAAGCTCCAAATCCAGGTCTCTGAGGAGCAGAGAAAATGCTGTCCATCCCCTGAGCATAGGGGAGCATAGAGGGGACACAGGCACAGGAGTTTCACAACCAGGGAAGCTGCTGGGGCTCATTTCTGGCACAGTGCTTCCCACGACAGCTGGGGAGATGGAGCAAATGTTTCCTTCTTTCTCCTTTGCCAGCAGTATTGCCAGGGCAGAGGCTCATTACAAATGTTTGTGTCCCAGGGAAGGAGAATGGGATATTGTGGCTGCGTTTAAAACAGAAGTGACCCCTTGTTCTCTCTTCCCTCCTCAAYATCTGCTAAAAAGTTTAAATAGATAAGGAAACAAATAACAAGGAATCACTGCAATGCTGAGGATTTCCAGAAGATTTATTCTCCCAGGAACTTGCTGGGTCCTGACCACCCCTAAGTAATTGAGGTGGATTTCTGAGCCATCTGATTGCAGTCCAGCTCTTACCTTGGAAAAACCAGATATTGCCCAGAGGGTCCTCGAAGGTGGCATCGACAGAGCTGGGGATCCCCTGCCAGTGGCGAGAGGCCAGAGCTGGGTAGCCGTCCTGCAGCTTTCCAGCTCGGAGCCGCCACACGTAGCGGGACTTGAAGAAGAACAGCTCCCCTCGGATGGTGGATGCGGCGTCGAAAGCTGTGTCGCAGGCKTCGGGCTGCACAGCCTGCCAAAGCACGGTGGGTCAGGGCCTTGGACCCCAGGAGCTCCCCTCGCCCAGGCTGGGCTCAGCAGGGAAGTGCCCTGCTTTCAGCCAGTTTGGGTTGGGCATGTGCCACCCAGAGATCCCCTCCCCGCAGAACCCAGTGCCAGCCGTGGGGTCTGGGCCTGGGCTCAGCAGCGTGGGTGGAAGAGGCAGACACCAACCCAGCCTGCTGCCAGCCTCCTGGTGAGGGCAGCCCCAGCCAGGGTGTCAGGGGAGGACACGGACAAGCCGTTCACTCACCTCCACGTTGGTGATCTCATTTGTTTCGAGGTCTGGCTGGGGCAGCTCTGCTGGCTGAGTTGGGGTTGGGTCAGGATCCAGCGAGGGTTTCCCGTAGAGGTACTGGATACCTTGCTTGTCGTCCTCGCTCAGGCTGAGCGGGTAGCGGAAGATGTAGAAAGGAGACATCAGTGACTTGGAGACAGCCGTGTGCTGCAGGCCCAGGACGTGGCCAAACTCATGAGCAGCCACTTGCAGGAGGTCAGTGCCTGCAAAGGGAGAAGATGGAAGATAGTTTTGTCTGCTCTTGTGCTTTGGCCTCCAGGCCTGTTCCTACAGGTTACGAGCCACTGACAGTGCACTGAGATGTGTTGCAGGAGTCCAACAAGAGGAAAGAGAAATCTATCTTCACTGCCATGCTTGCAGGTTGTTCCCAGATTTTTCCTGTGTAGCTCCACAATGTTTGTGTGGGTTTTTTAATCAGTCAGGGGACATAATTAAAGGATTCAGTGGTTCAGGAGCACTGTGAGTCAATTCATACACTTGGGTATTAGCCTGGGCATGTTGGTAATTTGCAATTCTGTTGTCAGAGGCTCCTGCCACCTCCTCGGCTACCAGGAAGAAAAGGGTTTTCCATGTACTTCTGGAAAGGAGAAATTTGCACAGAGGAGGAAGTCTAGACCATAGATGTAGGTGGTGGGGTGGTAAGGTTGGTGTTTGTCCCGCCAGCCTTGCAGCAGTTGTTGGCTACAGCTGCAGTTTAGCATGTCCTATTTAGATCACATCCACTGTGGAAGATACCAGTGTGGGTGAGGGAACTCTCTGGGATTAACACTTGCTAATGGCTGTTGTCACACAGACAGCAGAGGGAGCTCATTTATTGCTTGTGTGGGGACTGTGTCAAAAAAGTGTCATTTAGAAATAAATCCATAAAAAATGATCCAATGTCAAGGCCCGAGACTTCTTCACCAGACTTAAGTAGGTTTATGGGAGACCATGTTTTAGGAATACATGACCTTGGAGCATCTACAAAAGGAGAGAGGAGAAAAGTGGATTTCAGTACACAAAAATGTATCGTTTGGCAGGGTTTTTTTGAGCTTCCAATGGGTCCTTTTTAGAGCTGATAAATTTCACTATGAGTGAAGGTTGTTTGTTGACAAGTCCCAGCATATTCATTCACTTGCCTTCAGCTAGAAATCCTCCAAGCTGCAGCCCAAGTGATGAGAACAACAGCAGGGATGTGAGTCAGCCAGCCTTGCTGCTCCAAGCAGGATTTCCCTGCTGGCTCCAGGGGAACAGGTCACTTCTCGGCACCAGCGCTGGATGGGATAGGGAGGAGGAATGCCTGGGAAGGGTGGAGGGGAACATGAGCCCCGGCCTTCCTCCACTGGCCAGCTTTACAGTGGAAGTGGTGAATTTGCGCAGCACTGACCTGATTAAATCAACACATCTAGGTCAGCTGAGAAAGTGGGATTTCTATGCCAGTGATATATTACAAACTTTCAGACACTTCTGTTTAGCTTGGCAGGCTCCTCACTTGATGCTTTCCAGTGCTGGCAGATCAGCTGTGCTGTCAGATTCTCCAGGGGAGGTGCACGACAGCACGGCTGAAGGAGCTGTGCAGGGGAGCATCCCTGTGTCCCTCATGGATGGTCCTCCACGTGGGGTCCTGCTTCCTGCACAGCTCTGGGATGACCCTGGGGCACACCTTAGCCCTCCTCACACTTCTGCTCTCCCATCTGTAAAATGAGGCTAAGGATTTCCCGGTCTCACGGAGAGCTAAGTCAAGGATTTGTCCATGTTTATATGATAAAGCTCTTTTCAGCATATTAAATGGCAATTAGCTCCAAAGAGCTTTTGCAACATTTATTTATGGATGATATGCATGTGTAGGGAATTCTATGGAACCGAGCTGGATTCTGATGGGAACTGGTGTCCATTTTCAGTTCCTRGTTTGTCCCCAACACTGTTTCATGGGAGAAGGTAGGAAATTCTTCAACACAGGCAACCCCAACAGAGGGTGAAAAGCGACAGAGCCCATGCCTCCCCCAGGAGCAGAAACACTTCTGCAAAGAGGTCCTGTGTTCTGTGGTTCTCGTTTTGGGTCAGCATGAGCAGGGCTGGAGACACAGCAGTCCTGTGCCCCATGCAGTCAAGCTGGCCTACAGCTGACACTGACGTGGGCTTTGGGGGAGCCCACTGACGTGGCCAACATCTTTGGGAAACCCCGGAGAGGCAGGGGGTTAACTTGGGCTTTGCGATTATTTCTTTGTCCCTGTAGACAAGCTGGGAAGGAGGAGCTGACTTGGGTTAATTTTGGTGAGTCTTCCAGAAACTGATGCTCTGGGCACTGATCCAGATGGTCCCAGGCGGTACTGCAGTATCTCCTGAGATACTGTGACACCAGACCCTGAGTGCCCGAGCAAAGAGCTACCAGCTTAGATCTATTATTAGCAAAAATTAAAAAAAGAGTCTTGACTGGATGTGGCATTGTTTATGGTCAGAGCATTCCCAGGCCACGGGGACAGAGCTGGAGCCTGAGTAGTTTCCCTTTATGGACTTGTTTGAGGGCGGATGGTGAACAATGTGTGTGGGGTCTGGGGCTGAGGCTGTTCTTTGGAAGACAGCCGTGTCACCCAGTGCTTGAGCCTCAGTTTTCCTTCATACTTTCTCTGCTTTATTTCTAATGACTCCTGCCACTGCAGGGTGCAATTCCTAAGTGACAGGGCACAYGGCTGGGCAGAGGAGCTGTCTCTCTTGCTCCCCCCACACAGGAGGAGCCCACAGGGCAGCTGGGGTCCTGCTGCTGGATACAGCCTCTGCTGTGGCTGAAAGATGAACAGACCTGAATACTAACAATAGGCTTCTAAGTGCTGGGAGATGACAATGCACACCACAAAAATAGTTGTTGCCTCTCGGTTTTACAGGGTCCCTGTTCACACCACAGGGGAATCATTTCCAAGCTCATCAACAAGCATCCTGGAGCATCCACAGCTCCCCTTGAAACAGTACCRTACCCAGGTTGTTCCCAATCGTCCAGGTCTCGTCATAGTCAAAATGAACGTCTCCCTCCCGGTGTGTTTTGGGGAAGAACGCGTGTGCCAGGATGCCTCCAGGCCCATCAAAAGGCAGGTTGTCTCCATGCCAGTACCTGGAGGGAAGACACAGTGCACCTCAGACAAAGGGCCATGGACCTCCAGTGAACAGCATCATATGGCCAAAGGTGGGAGCCAGTGAGAGGGGACAGCAGCTCTCACTCCCATCCCAAGTTCATCCTACTAGTCCAGATCAACTCCTTGGAGCCCTTCTGATTGCCACAAATCAAGTTCTGCATCAGAGCCCTGAGGAAGAATCTCGGTCACACCAAGCACTGAGGAAGCAGAGCTCAGTGTCACCAAGCCCTGGGGAGTTTGTGTGTTTTCTCAGGGATGTTTCTCCCCTCCCCCTGTTCAGCTTCCAGCCCAGAGCTGACTAAGGAGCCTAAAGAATTAAGGAGGTGACTGCTTAAGCCAAGATTAAGTCGACATTACTGAGTGGTGGGGGACTGCAGAGGGGCAGCTGGCAGCGAACCCAGCCAAACTCTCAGGTCCTCACTCAAAGCAAGCTGCTGATGAGTAATGAAGGAAACCCATGGGAGATGTGGCCACTTGAGAGGGCCGAGGGAGGCACAGGCAAATACACAGCATGCAAATCACATCACTGCTTGGACAGTCTCCACTGCCTTCATTAGTTCTGTGCAAACACGCAGCTCAGGGAAGTCTTTGCCCCAGTGCGTATTTTGCCAAAAGGGAATTTCAGGCCAGGAGCCAAGATTCATTTAACCAAGGAACTATATTTGTCTTTGGGCAGACAGTTACGTCGTTCAGTCAAGGGACAGGACGGAGGACCTGAAGATGGAAAGTCAAAACAAACGCTTAAGCAAACAGCCTGTGGGCAGAGAAACGTAAATGTACCAGGAAAATTAATGAATGATCAGTAACAGTGCTGYGCACAGCCAGTGTGGAACAGCTGCACTAACACCAAGCAGCCCACAACTGACAAAAAACCAACAAAACCGAAAAGATCCCAGTGTCTGAAAGCAGAAATATGAGCCTCCATTTAAGCGCCTAAGTTGTGTGCTGGCAGGTCTCTGCTCTGGTTAGAGCACTGCCCCTCCGGCTGGGAGGAGGGTGCTGCTGCCCTCCATGCTCACCTTGTGAAATCGATGACGATGTCAGCCCGTCCCTCCTGCACCTCGGTGAAGGTCAGTGGGGTCACATCGCTCCAGACTTTCAAAGCTTCCTCGATGGTCCTTCTTACTTTAGCTTTTACAAGTTGCCACGGGAACCTGATAATTCTGGAAGGCAACAGACACCGGATGAGGAGAGCATCAGCTGCTGTCCCATGGACAGGGCTGTCACGAAGACACCAGTTCTAGGATCAATATCACTAGGGCCACCACTCTCAGCACCAGAACGACTCTCTCAGCAATCCATACACGACTGCTCCAGCACCCTCTGCCAAGCAACATATGCAGCAGATAAATTTTTGCCCCTGGAAACCTGGGCACACTAAGCAGCTGCTGCCACTTCTGCTCTCCAATAGCACGAGCAGACTGAAAGGTCTGCCACAGAGGGAAGTTTCTTTCCCTTCCCTTAACAGCGTTGCTGTATGTCAGTCTCTGCTGTGTTTCTTTCTTTAACACTGTTGACCAAAAAGGAAAAAAAGGAAGAAGCCTTTCTGTTATCTACAGCCTCCTAATGGTGTGATGAACTGTCTCCTGTATTGAATTAAACAAAGGATGATTTACATGCTGTCAAGGTCCATACGAGTGTGCTCACTTCTCCACTCATACCCCTGGGGGCAGCTGGGGAGGCAGCACAACCCTCCTGCCAGCCTGTTGAGTAGATTCACAATTGAAAATGTGTGGGGTGATTTGGGCAAAACTTTACTCTGAAGTTGTGTTTATGGGACCATCAATAACAGCTGAATAAAAAGATCTTTTTAAAATAAACTGTGAGGTGAGCCCCCCACGGGGTGGCTGTGGGGGCAAAGGCACAGCAGGAGAGGGCTGGTGGTGGAGGCTCGGCTCAGCACGTGCCAGGGTTTTGATGCAGAGAAGTGACCATACATGCCCGGGGGTGTTGGTGCGGGACTGGCCGAGGGCTGATGCCATGGCTGTGCACGTGTGCTTGGGCAGGGCTGGGTGGGCAGCTGTGTTTACGGAGCGTGTGCATGCAGGGATATGGATGTGCTGGGGATGAGCCTGCCGTGGTTCAGCGTGTGGCTCCCCGSCCCCTGCCCGCCCTCCAGCTTTTCTGGTCACATCACAGCGTGCTATGCTCCAGGGAACGTCAGACTGAGAGGTTTGGGGAGGGAGGAACAAACGGGCCTGACTGCCATTTCAGGCCTCTCTTACTTGTAGGTGAGATCGGTCTTGTCCCAGCGTCCGCCGGAGAGGACAAACCGCTTCTGCCGGTTGCGCCCGTTCTGGCCGTCCGTCAACACCGGCAGGTCCGGCACGCCGCAGCGGGGGGGGTTCCAGCGAGCCACCTGCCCATCTGCACCCACGGGGAAGCCCTTGGCAGGCACACCAGTGCCCACGGCGTTCACCAAGGCAGACAGCCAAGGAGCCTGCTCCTTCCAGGTGTGATGCTTTCGAGACATGTCCTAAAAGACAAAAGCAAAACCACGACTTCAGTGTTCGGGAAGACGTGTCCTCATGAAGAGTGGTGGACAACTGCCCACAGCAGTCCTGCAGCAGTGAGTTCCAGCTCTGCCCAGAGCTGTTCCCCCACTGCTAGGGCACAAACTGCTCCCCGCAAACATGCTGTGTACCCTGGGCTCTGCTGCTCCAAGGCTGGGCCACACCTGGGAGGCAGTGTCATGCCATRGCACCCCCTAAGCACTGGGCTATTTTTGTTCCACACTTCCTTGGCAGCTGGCCGGCAGGAAATACTTTTGCAAGCTGTGGATGAGAACCAGACCCTTCAAGTATAAAACAAATCACTAGGGAATAAATTCTCCCCCTTTGCCCTACATCTTTTATTCCCTCCTGGCCCCGGGTAGAGGTGATATTAATGGGAGGAAGTCTTTATTTCCCAGCACACAGTTGTGCTTGCTCCCTGTTGTCACTTCCGTGGTGTCCCCTTGCTGTCCTGGCACTGCAGGCAGGCTCTCAGCACGGCCAGGGGACATGGCAAGCTGCGGAGCAGGACATGTGGATCAGGGTGGGAATGGGGGGGGTGACAGCCCAACCCATGGGCCAGAGAGCAGCAATGACTGTCCTGCAGCCCCTAGCACTGCCTGAAGGAGAGACTGGACCATATCCCCTTGCCTCACTGCACCTGTGACTCTCCTTGGGATAAGAACTTCTGGGCTCTCCCACACTTCATTGGAAAAGCACAATTTCTCTTGACAACAGTAATTAATGCTAATTAGCTGACTTCCACTGGTTTCCACCTGACAGCAGGACTATATTGGCACCACGAAACACAACCTGGGTGTCATCTTCAACCTGCTGTGAGGCATGTGGGGTGAGAGGTGCTTGGCCCGTGTCACTGTGCTGCAGAGGGCCAAGCACAGACTTTTTTTTGCCTTAGTTCACCAAATTTAAAGGTGTTTGAGTAGTGGGAGGAGCTGAGATGCAGCAGTGGTGCAGCTCTACTTGGACAGGCAGCCTCTGTCCCATAGGGCTCCAGAGGGAAGACCTGGGCTTTAGGGATGCCCCTTCTACGCCTGCAAAGAKCTGCCTTCTTCCAGGCCAGCTTTCCTGGCTGCCCTGCCAGGGACACAAAGGTCAGGATGGCACAATGCCAGAGCTGCCATGATGCCGTGTAATCCGCGTGCTGCCACCACTCTGTTCCCTACAATGAGCCCATTCATGCGGGCTGGAATGAAGTGTGAAGACCTTGGCATTAATTCCGCTACTGAGCTCCYGGCTCTGCAGCGGCCCCGCGCCTCTGAGCGATGCACAGACGGACAGGGGAGCCAGGGAGGTCACACAAGGTGCAGTTTAGGTGTCTGCACATCAGTTTAGGCTTTCCACGTATCTGCCACCACTCTAGCCTGCTGSCTTGTCCTCCTCAGACAGACAGACCCCCTTGGTGGCTTGGCACCTGCCAGCCTTTGCCTTAGAACCATTGATACAATCCTGGTGTCCCAGATCACTTTCACGTAATACAGGCACTGCACCAGCAACACATGCAAAGAGAGAAAGCCTTTCTGCATCCTGAGTAGCAAAGCCTCTCCAAGCCACCAGCCATGGCATTGAGAATCCATTCAGTGCTTTAGTGGGGGTACGAGCTGGCCTGTCCCAGGGGAGTCTGCACCGGACTGCTCCTGCTGAACACTGGAGCCCTGCCAGGTCGGAGGTACCTGTCTTTCTAAGAGGAGCTCTCTGAGAGCCACCTGGCACCCTGCCTGGGCTGGCAGCTACTGCCCACGAAGGACAGCTGGCAGGAGGAGCTGACAAAGTTCGTGTTCTGGCCAACATCTTGCTCTCAGCCCCAATGACACCGAAACACATAATGGCAGCTGTGCCACCAAAGCCCAGCCTGGAGGGCTGCTCGGCCCCTTGTTCCTGGGTGCACTCAGGAGCACCCACTGCCACCAGAGGCAGGTCCTGCCACCTGAGGACATGGGGTGACGAACACATCTGGTTTTCCAGGGCCGGGAAGTGCAGGAACTAGGAGCACTGGAAACCCTCGAGAATTGCCCAGATAGGTGAGTGGGCTGAGGCTGACCCAGATGGGCTTATTCCCAGTTTTTTGTCTTGATGATGCTATGCACATCCCTCTCCTGGGAAGGTCAGTTGCCTTACAAGCTGGGGCCACTGGCATAAACTGGAGATTATCAGTCTCCTCCAAGCAGGAGCAGAGAGTGTAGAAACTGCCTTTCTCGCCCCAAGGAATCCTATGTTCAGAGGCAGATCAGAGGTAGTTTTTCTCTCCCCTCTTTGGTTAGCTCAAGGCCACTGTTACGAATCCCAGCTTTCCAAACCCCACTTTGCCTTGCCAGGACCCTCCCTGCTCCTTCTGCCCTTTACAGAGACTCAGCCCTGGGAGGTGGCACAGCCTGGTCCTGCGAATGGCTCTGGGTGGAGGCAGGAGCCAAGAGCTGCCCTGCTGCCCTGTGTGTGGCCCTGGACAAAGTCTCTCCCTGTCGTCACGGCACCGACATCAGGACCATGGCAGGAAAGGGCTGGAAAATGCCACTGCAGGCGCAGCCGGCAAGGGGAAATGTGACAGGCAGAAACCACTTGCCAAACAATGCTCAGGAGACACTCAGCCTGGAGATCTTGATCTCCTTGGCTGGACACACCTTGCTGCAGGCACTTCCCAGGGCTTAGATAACGTGTCTGCTCGCTTAAGGTTGCATCCTTCCCACCCAGAGCTGAGCCCACCCTCTCCTGGGGACATCCTGCCTTGTTCTCTGAGCTGTGGTACCGTGCCCTGGCTGTATTGCTTAGGGGTTCACTTAGGACTATGCTGCTCTTGAAGCCGCTACAGACCCGTGAGGCGAGGGTGAGGAGGGCACTGGCTGGGTACTTATCAGGGCATACCCTCTCCTCCCATCCCACTAGCAGAGGGGAAGAGATTACCGAACACCAAAGCAAAGGAAAACCCCTGCAACACAGGGCAGGGTTTCTCCCAGCAGAGTGAAAAACAAATCTGAGCCTCTGGCTGAGTGTGTGCAGCCACTTGTGCTCCCCTTCCCAGTATAACCCACAGCTGGAGTGGCTGCTTTGCATGGGAACAGCTGGTTTGTAGTCAAGGAAGAGGCCAGGGCTTTGCAACAGAGACTGATCAGTAAAACGTGAGCACAGCACGAGCACAGCACAAGCACAGAGAGGATTCCAGGCCTGAAACCAAGGGCTGAGGGCAGTGAGGACAGCAGAGCAGCAAAGCTGTACACAGAGGGCTGTGCTGCAGGCTGGTCACAGTTCCTCACAAAGAAAGTGCCTCTTCCTGCAGCCTTGTCACTGAAAGGCTGAGAGGGGACAGGAGGGAATGGACAGATCCCACGGGACAGCAGAAACCACAGCGGAGGTACAGGCTGCCCACTCAGTTCCTCACAGCTTTATCAGCCTTCAAGTGCTGTGATACAACAGCTATCACCTCTGGGTCTGCTGGGGCCAGATGAATGCCGGCCAAGCTTCCCAGGAAGTGTTCCAGCCATCCCAAGGAGCCAGGAGCATCTTTAACCTCATTGTGTTGGGCAGCACTCACCCTCCAGAGCTCCCAGGAGGAGCAGCAGCCAGAGCAGCACAGCTACAGTGGAGCATCAGCAACACCACGTCTAAATAAGCACAAGAGTGGGGCTGGTGCCTGGTACTGGCAAGCCCACTGCTCTCCTCTGCCTGGGTCCACCCCCCTCTGCCTGCCCTGAACTTAAACTTGTGTCCTCTGTTGTGTACCAAATTACCTGGGCTCCTGCCTGCTTCTGCAGCATGGACATGAAAGAAGAGCCCTCTCCCTGTCAGATAGGAGCAACTGGACAAGTTACAACGTGAATCCCATCAGTCCTGGATACTTCCCCTGTCACTGGGGCTGTTTCCTCTTATGCTGGGGAATGAGCTCATGGACTTCATTTCCACTTTCCTGTCCCTTCTGCTGCTGCTTTTCCATTTCTTCCTCTGTTTCTGCTTTCTCCTTTGGTTACTCAAAGTGTTTGTCAAGGCCCTGGTGTTTGCTGCCTTTCTGGCTAGCAGCATTATCCTCTTCCGACCTACGAGCCTGCACCTCAGAGCACTCCTGCCCTTATTTCAGYGGGGAAGGACAGCAGAGATGCTTTCTCCTGCAGTTCTCATTTAAGACAGTTCTSTCACCCCATATTTGTCCACTGTGGGGTGGCTGTGCCCACGACRAGCTCTGCATGCCCTTAACAGCAATGTTCCTGCCTGAGATCAGCACTGTTGTCCTAATGCACAGGGTACCACGGGTGCCTCTTTGTCCAGCCTGCCTCTCAGCCCAGCATGGATTTGCAGGGGTTGGATTTGAAAGTGCAGCTACAGCTGATGATCAATGCTAAAACTGGAACCAGCTTCATTCTAGTCAGGTTGTGTCCCAGAAGCAGATTGGCCTCAGAAGGTGCTAATGCTGCAGCTGAAATTTCCTGGCTGAAACAGACAATTGTGGTCTGGTCTAACCCTGAGCCAAATGTGCTCCTGGTCAAGGCACTGTTAGTGGAAACAACGCCTGAGCAAAGCCACCGGATTTATTGATCCTACCTCCCGCTGAACAACACAGTCTCCCAACCTCTCCATGAATTCTCTGCTTACAGAAAGTACTTCTGCTGCAGGACTGGCTCCTTCATGGTGGGCTGCAGCCCAGTCCCACTGCAGACGGAGCCAGGGAGCACACAAAGGCTGAGGCCAAATGGAGCTGCTGCAGTGCCTGGCCCTGCATACACAGTTGGATGTTCCTCTCCACACGCTTCCCATACTCCATGGCACCATCCAGCACTACCTCCTGGGGCCTGACAGTTTGTTTCCGGATTACTTGGTGGTAGTTGTTGTTGGCAATGAAAAAAGGAAAATGTTTATTTTTCCTAAGCAACGTGGAACATGAAACATTATGGACTGCAAATGTTTATGCCCACAGACAGAATGAGAAGAACCAGGCTTCGGTGTAACAAGAGAAAGCAAATGAATAAAACGCTGCAGGACTATTTTTATTATCAGACATTTTAATTATGTGACAGCTTGTGAGACTATTYCATCAACAACACCACAACCAAACTGCTGGTGTCACCCAAGCAACAGTTTGCCAGAAACTGGAGTACTTACAGAGCAAACAAGCCCTAGGATGCTGGGATAGCAAAAGGTTTCAAGAGCCCTTAATCTGGTGACCTAGAAATCCCCTTGAAATGAAGAAACTGCTCTAGGATGCAGCACACTCCTGGCAGGGCAGGAAGGGGGTTGAGGTGTTTTGTTCGTTGTGCAGTTACATCCAGGCTAAGGCAAGCCATGAGCTACCAGTGCTTCTCTCCTGCCCAAATCTTACTAGGAGGAGGAGGTCTGGTCACCTGTCTGTCCTCGTTGGGACCCATCCATCTGCATCAGGATCTCAGTGAACCTCTAAAAACATGCCYGTGGCCCTTAGTGAACCCCTGAAGTACTCTGCTTTTCATTTTGCTGGGCAGCTATGTGGCAGACTCAGCAGTGTTTCCATTCACGKTACAGGCTGAGCCATTCCCAGTGCAAGAATATCCAGGAACCCTTAATTTACCCGTCTGCATATCTGGGATTAGTAGGAAAGAGCTACTTAGCAGGAAGAAGTAGGACCAGCATCTCTGCAGGACAACTTTCCACAGAAGATTCTTTTCAAACAAGTCCTACACAGTGCATCCCTTCTTTTGCAGAGCCCCACAGGTGATGGTGCCAGGGCAGGATAAGCATGGGGGAAGCAAGTGAAGTGCAACTTAAACTGGAGAGGGGGATCCTCCACAAAGTGCTTCTCTCCTCCCTGCTCTCTTCTCCCTCCCCGACCCGCTTTGGCAGCTGCACCCCCAAGTCTTGCCACACTGCAGGGTGTGCGTGTGTTTCATGTGGAAGCACAAACACAACAAACCCGCTGGAGAATAACTACTTACATGTGTCTTGAGTCTCTCCCAGAGCAGAAGATAAACATGCCTAAAATTACCCCAACACTGACTGCAGTATTTAAATAGCCAGACCAAAGAGCGCAAATCAAACCCTTCCTGCGGGAGCTGCCCGAGCYCGGAGCGAGGCAGGCAGGGGCAGCGGGGAAGGCAGCGCCCTGCTTCCAGGGGGAACCTGCTGCCTTTTGGGTGAGAGCTGCAGGACTCCTGAGGGATTACGTTGGTAGCTGGGAGGGTGCCCACCACTTCTCCACRGAGAGAGACCTTCCCAGCAAATGGACTGATTTTGATTTCCCAGGGGAGCCGAAAGCAATGCAGGAATTCAGTGTCTGCGCGTGCACAGCCCCKAGGACTGCAGATCTTTTGTTCTCAAGTTTTACAGTGGACACCAGACACAGCCTTTATTCTGCTCTCAGTTTTCTCTTTCTTTCTTTAGGCATTAATATAAAAGTGAACGAGATCTACAGGGTTTGCCTCAAACAACACAAGTCCTTCTGCAACTCGCCCTATAGCCTGGCTTTAAAATGAATCTTAGCCCTTGATTCCCTTGCCTCTCAGTTACTGCCATTGTGACTTGCTCTTGGAGCACAAACAGCCGTGGTGCAGCACACTCCTGTACCTAGGGCTGACCTTGCCCTCCCCATGTACTAGCACAGCTCGAGGAAGTCCTGTAGTCTGTCTCCTAGGAGTSTGACTCTCTTTTCCCAGCTCAGCCCCTTGGCTGCTTTCTCATTCATCACCTAACAGCAAAAGGTGTCCAGACAGGAAATTAGCTGCTGTCAGACATTAGGGAAACATCCCTTTGTGCGGAGGGACTCAGAGTAGCCAGAGAAGGGAACACGTGATGGCGTGGCACAGCTCTCTGTAAGAGAGGGTAGAGAAGGGCTGAGGCCACAGGCACATGCACGGCCTCTGTCAGCCCTTAGCAATCCCAGCTCAGCCATCCTGCGCTGACACGAGTTCCCCAGCCGGGAGAGGAAAGGGGTGCACTGCTGTCAACTTACGCTGGATGTGAGAACAACCCCCAGGTAAAACCGGCTTTACCTCAGAGGCAGCCGCATGACCTTCAGGAGTGTTGACACCAGACAAGGAACCCCAAAGGGCAGCTATTTGGGATGACAGAACTGCTGTTTGAAATCATCCGTCCATTTCCAAACCCAAACCAATGCAGCCACCATCTCTGCAAAGACTGAGTGAAATACATTGATCTGAACCCCTGAGCCCCACATGGCTGGTCAAACACACAAGCACAAGATATTCCTGACCAAAACATATCTTTAGGAGTTACTCCAGCCAAGAGGAAAGTATTAGCACTCACAATGCAGAACATTAGCCTAGGATGAGGAAAAAGCCACCTCTCAGTTGGCACATTGCCAACTGGGGGGAACAACTTCTGGAGTGTTGTAGTGGATTAGATGGACCAGTCTGAGCAGACCTGGACCCCTGCATTAACTCTGTGCTCTTCAGCAATTTGCTGTATTCCCCACCTCGAGGGGTACTGGCCAAGTCAGATGAGCCCCAGCAACTTCTGCAGTCAGTCAGCAGCTGCGAGCACTGGCAAAAGATGAACAGCGACATGGCAGCTGGACCAGGCTCAAGTTCAGACAGTGTGAAACCCAGGCTGGCTCTCCCTTTCTCCAGGACCCCACACAGGACCTTGCTGGCAGCAAGACCAGGACCAGAGGCTGTGCAGGACCCTCCAGGAGCAGCAGCTTCACAGCTTGCACATGTCAAAGTAGGAGGCACCTGCCAGCCCAGCCCATGTCCCGCAGGAGCCAGCAGTCTCCAGCTTTATGCAGATGGAGCTCTGCCCTCCCAGCCCAGCACTTGCTGCACCCCGATGGGGCTGAGCGGTGTCATTACTGGAAGTGCCACCACCGACTGCTTGGCCTCACCTTCCTCAGAGGCAGAGTGAAGCCAGGCAGTGACATTTCGTTTGGAATAATGCAAGCGCTTTGGGGGCCAAGGCTGCTCTGTGCCAAGTCCCAGCCCACAGCATATTTAGCAGCCAAGTTAGAAAGTACTCAGATGACAGAGCTGATAATAAAACCATCGACAGAACCTGAACTAATCCCCTTGGGCTGCTACTGGGCATTTGCTGTTATTATTTGATGGCACACCAGCGAAGCGCATGTCTATAATAACCCAATTACGCACGCACACATTCCCAGCACAAGGAGCTCTCTGTCTTCTCCCGTCCCCCAAATCCCTCGCACGCCGCTGCTCTTCTCTGGCAGCCGCAGTCCCTGCTGCTCTCAGCTCCATCCCAGGTGCTGGGATCGGGCAGGCATGTGCAGGAAGAAAGAGCCCTGCTGCTCCTCTCCTGCCTGCGCCTTTGATTCATCCCTTTAGTCTCGTCTCCCCGTAACACTTCTCGGAACTGCCAGCACAGCGTGCAGGGGCTGTCTGAGCAGCAGCGAGTGCTCTGCTGCCTGTAAAGCACGGGGGATGCCGTGTCCGCTCCGAAACTCTCCTTGTCCCTGTCCCCGTTTCTTCCCCGGGAGCACGGCTGTGAAAACTCCCCAAAATGCCAAGAGGAGCCCGCGGAGCGGGAGGAACCGCAGGGGCAGCCGTCCCGCGGCCGGTGACTCCCGGCAGCGCTGCCCGTGCCGGCATCCCGAGTGCGGCTCGGGGATGGATGGAGCGGCGGGGGGAAGACGGCTCATCCCGTTCAGCGGAGGGTCTGCCGGGGGGATACTGCTCTCGGGACAGCACCGGAGAGCGGCGGGGACACGGAGGGAGGCACCGGGTGGTCCCGACTCACCGGCTTGTGTCGGCGGGCGGGCGCGGCGGGCGCGCAGTGCAGCAGAGCGGCGGCCAGCAAGGCGGCAGCGGCGGGCAGCGGCGGGCGGGCCATGCCGGGCGGCGGAGCGGGCTCGGACATGGGGCAGAGGAGGAGGGGGGGGTCCTCGCTGAGCCTTTTATCCCCCCACCGTGGCCGCCTGCCCTCCTCCTCGCGCCTCCTCCCGCTCCTGCCTTTTGTTCTCCCCGAGCCGCGGCTGTACGGGCCGGGGGGACACGGCCCGGCGGCATCGCGGGAGGGGGGTCCCGCCCGTCCCGTCTGCTCCGCCCCGCCGCCCCCCGGGGGCGGAGCGGGGCGGGACCCCCTTCCCACGCCTGCCCGGCACCGGCCCCCGGCCTCCGTGCAACCGGGTCCGGTCTGGCTTGGGATGGCTTTAAACGGGTACGGTTAAAGGTGTCTTTCACTCCTCCTGCCTAAGGGTACCAAGAACTAAAAACAATCCTCTTACTGCCCGTCGAAACCACTCTAGTCCCCGTGGGGAATAGCTCGTATCTGTGTTTAAATGCGTCTGCACCCCTGCTTTGTCTGTGCGGGGCTCTGCTCCACTCACTTTTTCACTCAAGCCCTTCACTCACCCTTTACGAGAAGGCTTTCCCTGTGAGGGATGCTGAGGGAGGGGAAAGAAGGGAGCAACTCCCCATTTTGGAGATGCCACAGCCTCATCCATCTGCTCAGCCACCTGGAGATGGAGGCAACAACACACAGATCTGGTTTCTTGGTTCCTGTTTCTATGGGAGAAGCCCTGGACTGTGTCAGCATCCTCTCAGCAGACCGAGTTTAGCTGAAAATTGTTTCAAGAAATGTATTGCAAATAAGAAAACTTTGATCTCCAGCTGCCTGGGCTGGTGTGCAGGGAGTGGGTAAGGCTTCCTGACATCCCGGACTCTATTACTGCTTTATTTGTCTGTGATCAGTTGTTCATGTTCAGTTTTATGGGAACCATACTGACGATGTAAATACTGGGTACGGTAAGCAGATGTGAGAAGAAAGAGCCTGGTTTCTGGCTGGGTTTGGAAGGTGCTGCAGTGCTTAACTTGTGGGCTGTTAGCAAGATGTCCCTGCACCAGAGCACMGTGTTCAGTGTATCCCAAGGCCTTATTTGTAAGAGGGGATAAGGGAGGAGGGAAAAACACTTAGCACTGTGGAATTTACCCTTCTGCTGTTATTCTGGCTGTGCCCTGGGAATGCAGAGCAGACCCTACTTTCTTGCCTTTCTTTGAGCCAGACAGCTGGGTCCCAGTGAAAAAAGCTTTCCTGCCTTTGTCTCTCTGTTCTTTACTGTCTTTTCTTTTAATGCTAGTGTCTCTGGGAGCTCAGTGCTTTCCAGCCCATGGCAATGGAGCCCTGGGGAAGTGGGGAGAGGCATGGGAGCAGCCTGCAAGGCAGCAACAGGCAGTTTGGCTCTTCTTAATAACAGGAGATTCTTAAAAGGGGGTGTTCTGGGAAACTTGGTCCTTACAGAGATGSAACTGTGTGTGAGAACTGCTGGCTCCTGCCAAAGGCACTTAACACAAAGGAAAGTGCATGGTGTGTTTAGGATTACAAATATTTCCCAGCCAAGCAAATAGATGTTTAGCAGTAGGAAAATGGCCCATTGGGTGTTCTGAGGGATCGTGTGCTCACCTTCTGCAGAGGGCCCTGTGTGCAGCCTGCAGAAGTCCTTTTAGCTTGTGTTGCTGTGCTGGGAGCTGTCTCTCTCTCTATCTAGCCTGTCTGTGCAACCCTCATCCCTGCCTGTTTGCAGCTTGCTGGATGCACAGAGGCTGCTGGCAGATGAGCACAGGGCTCCCACCCCAGCCCCAGAGCGCCAACAGTCTGACATCTCTCAGTGCAGGCACTGTCTGCTTGCTTTCCTGCAGCTCCTGCCAGGCTCGACGCAAATTTGGGCTTCTCATGATGGATGCAGGAGCTCAGTGGAAACCTCCATGGCTGAGAGGTCCTGATGGTCACTGGTGTTGCTGATACAGCATCCCCAGGTGTAGCTCTTCTTGCTCAGCATCTGTTCGGGGCCTTCCAGTCCTAGCAAGTGGCAGAGCTGTCGTGGGTTTTCCAAGTCCTTCTGACCACAAGCATTAGCTCTTCTCCCACTCCCCTAAGGCTTTCCAGCAAGGAGGGCCTTGTGAGCACCTGGGCAGGCAGAGCAGCATCGTAATGTGAGTCTCAACAGGAACCACCAGCTGGGGAGAACCTCTCTCAACAGCCCAGCAGGTGTTCGGTGGAAAGAGGCTGTGCAAGAGGGAAAGAACAGCGGGTCTGATTCTTCTCTGTTGTGAGCAGCAAAGTGGAATAACTCTCTCAGCCCACAGACCACTTGGATGTGAAACTGCTGTAAAGCACTTCGGATTGGGAGGAGGTGGGGGAAGAGCTGTCTGATGAGAGCAAAGGGAAAAGGGGAGGGAAGTGAGAGAGAAACTGAATTTAAATGGATTAAGCCTGTCTGTCCAAAGTCCTTTGTTTCCTGCCACCTCCCTGGTGTGACTTTCACAGCTGTATTCTGTGTGGCTGGGGACCTGGGTTTAGGTTCCCTGCAAGGTCAGCATGGAGCTTTACACCTCCTGGGCATTTCCCTGAGCAGCTGGAAGAGGGTCCCGGAGCCAAATCCCCAGGACAGAGAAACCCCTTTGATTTCTCTTCTCTAATGTCTTTCCTCCTCTCTTTGTAGGAGATGACCTCATGACTTKATGTCTCCAGTATCACTGCTCAGTGGGTGACAAATGCGGATGCATCCCCACCTGGCAAGTCTCTGTTCTCACATTCTTGCTCTTGGGATTCCCCTTTCCTTTGGCCCTGGCACCTTGTTTTTCTCCTGGGCAGCCAAAGTGGGTGTTTGTACAGGTGGTGGAAGGCGCAAATAAGGCTGGGGGTCATGCACAGTGAACTGTCCATGTAAACACGATTGATCAGGAGTATTTCTAGAAATACCCAGTTCTTCTCCTCTGCTGGCAGCCCAAGCCATGGGGAGTGGGCAAGAAGAGGATATGGAGTGGAAACTTGTCCTTTGGGCCTGGACTCACAAAGTGGAAAGATAAAGTAATATGTAAAGTAAGGCAATATGTAAAAATATATACTGGTTAGCAAAATGCTTTGTCTCAAAGATCTTTAGGGTTTTTTTTAAGCTTTTAAATGAAAATGCTGGAATTGTGCAGGCTGTCCTGGATCCAAACAGTGAACCTTGAAAACACCAAAGTTTTCCAGACTTCAGCTTAACTAGGCCAGTCTCACTACGAATTTCCAGAAAGTTTTGCTTGATTTGCTACTACTTATTTTACATTTATTTTCTTTTGCCCTTAAAACTCTGCTTTCCTTGGCCTTAATTCTGAGTTGAACCCAGTGGTGCAGAGTCTGATGAGTTTGAGATCTGATTGATGTAACGCCCTTACAAAAGCAAGGGGCAGGTGTGGTGCAGAGCCTCTGGGCCGGGGGCACGACTGCTTCCAGGGCTGCTGGGCAGGCACTGCTGCCTCCTCCAGCCTGGAACAAGGGCGATGGCGGCAGGACCGACCCGCCYCTCACCTTGCAGAGGTGCATTGTCACTCCGCAGGGGCCCGGGAGGCGGTCTCCGGGGATCCCTGAGGCAGCCGCAGCCCCGTCCCCCGTGCAGATCACGCTGCAGCTCACACAGTGTCCGAGCAGCTGTGGAGTCCTGCAGCTCTTCCCCTTCTCCCGCTGCAGCCCCAGTCAGCCCTGGGACTCGGCCCCGGGATTTGGCCCGCCAGGAGCAGCTCCGTGCTGGGCCGTGGTCTCGGCAGGGCAGGGGCAGGCTGCAGCTCGGGAGAGCCACGCCACAGTGTTTGTTGTCTAATCATCTCCTGCCCCCGTGCCAGGAGCCGAGCGCAAACAGTGCCGGGCTCCGGTGAGAAGCGCTGCCTGCGAGATAAGCCAGGCAAGGAAAACACATCCATCTTCGTGTCTCTTGGCCTGAGACGCGGTTTCATCTGCTGGCATTTTCCTGGCGTAGGCTCAGGGCACGCCACAATTCACCTGGGGAGCCAGACGCCGGGGAGCCAGCTCCCATTCCTGGCGAGAGGTGTCGGCCCTGACTGGTGAAGGGTGCGATGGTGGCGAGGAGCTGGCGGCTGAGGCTCTGTTGGTGCTTGGGGAAGGCTGCTGACCCCGGGCTGAGCCCCTGTGGCAGCCCACAGCCGGCTGCGTGTCACCAACAGCTCGCTCACCCGAGCAACAGGCCCAGAGTCCCTGCTCAGACTCTGTGTCCGGCCGTGCACCCAGCACCCGGCAGAGCCCGGGGGAAAAGCTTCCAGCCAGCAGCCTGGACAAAGCAGAAGTGGCTRGGACATACAGTGCCGAGCAGAGACTCGACTCCAGCCTGCGGCTGCTCAGTGTCTGATAAGGAGGCTGCTAGTGCCGTCTTGCAGTGCTCGCAACCTGCCAGCTCTCTGCAAATGAAACGTCCTGGTGAAACGCCCCCCACCCTTGGCTCCCTCTGATCCCCTCCGAAGCCGATCTGAGACTGGAATGTCTCCTGGGACGTGATTCCCTCTAGCCTGAGGGGAACTGCGTTAATAAAACCCAGCGTGAGCGGTGGAGGCGATGGGGGAGGAGGCAGGGAAGGCTGATGAGATGAGGCTTTTGTGAACAAGTCGCAGGTCTCTGGAAATGTCCCGTCCTGTCCTCTCTCCCTCCCCCTGTCCCTGGAGTCGAGCTGTGGAATTCAGGGTGTGGGTCGAGGCTTTTCTTCACGCACGTTTCTGCTCAGAGCAGCCAAGCCCCTCACCTCCCTCTCCCCTCTCCTCAGCAAACGCTACTGAACTCACCTCCCTGGAAGAGGTACCACTCCCCCAGCTCCTCTCGGCACAGCCTCGCTGCTGCTGGGACCCTCCTGCCCCTCCACGTTGCTCAGGCACCATCCCGCGGGCTGTGTTTGCCCGTGACGAGTGAGAGGTGTCCGACCCAGGATGTGCAGGCCAGCTTGGCAAGCCGGGGCCAGCAGCAGGAAGGAGAGAGTGCTCCCCACATCTCAGTAGGATGGGGTGGCTGCACTCACGGGCTGGCTCTGCATGAGCAGAACCGGACATGGGGCTCTGGCTGAATAAAGCCATGTGAAGGCAGTAAGGATGTGAGCCAGGGGGGAAAAACAGGAGAGCAAGCAAATGAGTCCAGAGGAGATATCCAGGAAGAGAGATCACAGAAGTGTGGGGTTTATTGGTGTGAGTGCACTCTTGGCTCCCTCTGGGGTGCAAAGTGCCTCTCACAGCAGTTACTTTGTGCAGCAGTGATGCCATGTCCTGCCATTCAGAGCTCATGCTACCCTAGATGCTGTGTGTGACACACTCTGCATTGCCACTAACAAATGTCACTGGAATAAATTGGTTGGACACTGACACAGCTCCGTTCCCAAAGTGTTTTTCCACTTTCTCTTGGGCAGCAATTGCTGAACTCTGAGACCTCCTTGTCACAACTTGCTGCAGAGTCCTCAGATCCAGGGAAGCACCCAGAGASCACACTGAAGATGCTGAAGAACAGTCTAAAAGGAGCACCACAAGAACTTGCACAAGGCTGGGAATGAAGCCAGCACAGCACATACAGTGTCCAGCCTTTCCAGAGAGCTGAGGGGTTTGCTCAGACCACTGATTTTTCAAAAGGCCAGGCTGTTCCTACAGAGGAGGATGTTTGCAGTGTTCCTATGGAGAAGCCCACAGATGGACTCTGCACTGAGCTCAGCACTCTGCTGGAGATGCCAGCTGAAAGAAGACCATTTCAGCAGAAATCATGACAAACCAGAGTGCACAACAAGGCTGCCCTGTGCATTTGTAGGGRTTATTGACTTTCCGTGTAAAAAGGAGACACCACTGGCTTCTTCAGTAGAGGAAAGAAAAGATGGGATCTGATACTTAGTTTCTGTCTGAGACACTTCTGTTGGAAGCTGATGGCTGGACAGTCTCAGTAGAACAGAGAGAGCAATGTGGTTGACTAAAACTCATGAAACATTTTGGAGAGCTGGGACAAAAGACTCCAAATCACAGGTGTCTGTGAACTGTTTGTGTAGAGGCTGCAGCACTTCACAAGATCTCTCTGGCTGCTGTACGAGCTGTGTCTTCACCATAGAAGGGAGAGATGGGGGAGGCAGTTACTGTAATGTTCTAGTTCAAAGCAGTAGCTGTTCATGGGTTGGTGCTAAGAGCCTCCTAAAGGTCATGGGCGCCTCTGCCTTACACACAGACCCCATCCTCCCTTCCCTAGTTGGTCCCATGTTGTTTCACTACAGACGCCTGGGAGCCGTCAGTGCCCRCCGGAGCTGTGCGTGGGGAACACCGGGACAGCCCTCCGGAGATGTTTGCTGTCTGTCTGTGCAGAGAGGGGGAAGCAGACCAGCCAGGGAGCAGCTGTGCAGCAGCGGAAGGGAATGGCCTCTGGGCAGACATTTGGGTGAGGAGGAAATGCTAAGCCCCAAGCCTTCAACCCGGACACTGCAGGTAAAGCAGGGAGCCCGTAAAGGTRTGAGATCCCTCCAGGGCCTGCTTATCACTGTTATCTCCTGCAAGGGGTGTGAACTTGCTGGTTTGGACTCCCTGAAACTGCTTGACAGATCCCAGCCAGAGGAAAGGCAGCAAAGGTCATGGTCTCATTGCTCAGATCCCCCAGACACACCAAACCTGTGCTGGCTTTTAGCTGGCTTTTTACCTCTGGGCTCAGGTTTGCTGTCTTGTCCTGTGTTTAGCAGGTGAATTCATAGTAATAGTCCTTGTGATCTGAGGATACACTGGATGTGTTTTGGAAGAGGTAGTTTCTTGACTAGGTCTGACTGAGGAATTTGGGAACACAAAAGCCCTTCCTTCAGCTAAAATTAATGGCTTCAGCCTTCAGCTGGGATGAGAACATGACTCCAAGCACACAAGCCCCACTTCTGGATGTGTGAATACAAAGGAAATGGAACTTTCAAGATGCAGCTGCCACGAGAAGATTTGGAAAAGTCTTTCTACTGCCTCTCCTTTCCCCACCAGGAGTTCAGGGCATCCACATCCCACATTTGGTACCTTCCTCCACCAGAGTGGATTCAACAGGCACAGGTAAATGCAGGGATGTACCTGCACCTCCCAGTACCCATGGGCATGGCTGAGAGAAGCCTCTTCTGATGGGGAAGAGCTCTCTGGAAACCTGGAGCAGAGCAGTGTAGCTCGCATGTGCCTGGAGTTCAAACAGAAAACACTCGTGACGTGAATGGATTCGGGTCCAGAAGAGCCTTCAGACTGAAAGTGGGCTAGCATGAATGAGTTAAAATCCTTTCCTTTGCTTGGTGAAATTTATTGAAAACTACATTGTTCATCTGTTGAAACTTCACAGCTGTTGAGATTGCCCTCGGGGCAAACCACATCCAAGAAATGGCATGTAGATCCTGGGAGCACGAGACTTGAAAGCTGAAACAGCACTCTGAGTGCTGCCTCCCCTTCCCTTGCAGTCACGTCTGGCCATCTGCAGCTCCTCCAGTTAGACACTGTGGTTTTTTCTTCCTCCCATTTCTCATCTCCGACTCCTGCAGTACAGTCACTTTGTTTCAGGCATTGTATTTTGGCTGAACAGTAACTGAGGAAGGATGCAGACAGGAAAACGTCTGTGTGGGGAGCGTGCTCAAAGCCTGTGGCATCCAGAGTGAGACAGGGCTGTGTGCCACGCTGCTGTGGTGATGCCATCAAATCACCTACCTGTGACACTGCTGATTTGTTATCCCTTGGGGAATGGCGGCRAGGCAGGACTGTGGGAAGTGTGCCATTAGCTCATGAAAAATCTGTGAATTCTGTTTAGTGGTAGCAACTTGCCCGATTTTTAAAAAATTATTATTTGTTGATTGCAACTCTGCTTGCAAAAAACTGTATAGGATAAAAAGGTAGTGCTTGCATATTTCCATCTGACCTGAGTGCTCTGTGTGAACTTGGGGATTGAAATCAGCCACTTGGCACAAGCAAAATTAGGACCAGCCAGAGCTCAAAGATGAAAATAAAAGGGAGGACATGAGAAACCACTGACTGCATACATTCAGTCATAAATGATTCATGGAGTAATTCTGAGTAGCAAACACATCGGTAAGAACTGGAGGTTTTGTTTCTCTCTTTTTTGGGGATTGTCCACAAACAAAAATATTGGCTAATTCATCAGACGCTTTCTTCTGCTTTGAATAGTTTGCCCAGATCCCCGAGCAATCATCCCGTGCAATTTGCTGTTAACCTAAATAACTTAAATTCAGGTACACCCAGAGCACTGCCCAGATCTGCCCCTGCATGCACTAATTAAGGTTCTCCAAGCGCAAACCTGCAGCTCGGGAGGCAGGAGGCTCCGGCAGCATCCCCAGATGGCTCCCCGCTGGTGGTGGCCCGTGGCAGGGACCGGGCAGGATGYGCCGCAGCAAGGCGTGGCTGCGTGGGGAGGGCTTCTGCCGGAACGGGACGTTTGCGGGTGTCACCGTCCCCTAAGCAAAGGCCCCGTGAAACTGCAGCCAGGTAAAGCCAGCCCCGCGCTGTGCCCGGCGCAGGGGCAGAGACAGGCAGGAGACGCAGGGAGGCCGGTATTGCATTCCTTACCTGTGAAACAACCCCTTGAGATCCAAACGCTTGGGGAATTCCTAGATCTCTTTGTAGCCACATTTCGGCTGTGACAGCGTGAGGATTTAAGTGAGGCAAACTCTGGAGGAGGAGGTTGTGATCTGCTTTTAGAGCAATGGGGAGAAAGCAGTTGGAAAAAAAACAGATCTGCCTTTTACAGACCTTGTCTTACTGCTCCTGCTGCTAACAGGAGGGGGACAAACAGGTCAGCCAGTGCACCAAGTTATTCAGAAATTACTGGTTTTGAGTAAATCCTTCCAGAAGTATTCAGGAATTAGTTACTGCCTTTCAGATTGATATGTCCCTAAATCCAGAGTCAACCTTCAAGTGCAGGCAAGCCCTAACGCTTGAACTATGTAAGGAGGGATCTTCTGGAGCAGGGGAAGAGAGACAAAATGAAGATACTTGATTGAATCAAAGATCAAATTTAAGCCGAAAAATAGAGGAATTCGGAAGCTGGCCATGCAAGCAGTGAAAACTGTTGCAGGGATATTTGGATGCAAATGGGGCCCTCCTGCACAAGTCCCCCAGTGGCAGGATGGCTCCTCGGCAGGCCTCTCATGAGGAGACCTGACACAGAACTTCCACCTCCGGTGCTGAGGACTCTCCAGCTGGGAGCAGAGGCTTGGGGTGGGTGGCGTGTGYGCGGGTGGAGTTGTGTACACTCAGCCTCCCAGACAGCCACAATAAATTATCTCATTAGTAAACCCAGGGTAGCTGTGCTCCTCAGCACATACCCGGCCTCCCACTGCACAGAAAAACTTTGCGTCTAATTAACCAAATCAAAGGGTCCCCCAGAYGCAGCTTACAGAGACGCGCTCAGCTTGAAACCCAGGCTCCTTCAGCAAGTTGTTCTGTGCTTAGTGGAACTAATGAATCTTGATTTCTTATGGCTGGAGCTCTGGCATTCCCTGTGCCCCCTGCAATTCTGTCTCTCCTCCCCCGGGCACATGCCGAGCTTCTTCCTATGGCCAGGAACAACCAAGAAGGGAAAGGAGCCTGTGGTGTGGTAGCCCCAGCCCCACACCCTGATGGCTCGACTGTGCTCGAATGCTGATTGCAGAGAGCTGAGCTGAGTTGGCAGAGAGCTGAGTTTCCTCGCAGTGAGAGGCTCCCTGAGGTCACCCCTTGTCTTTCCTCCTGCCCTTTTTCTCTCTGGGCTGTAAGGTCTCTGTTGCCCCTCAAGCACTCGTGGCTCGTCGGGACAGGGCTGCACAAGGAAGGGAACCACACTTCTGCAGGACGCATATCTGGGAAGAGAAAAAAGTGCAGGTGCTGCTGAGGCAGGGGCTTTCCAGTCACATTCCTGTGCTTTTACAGTTGCTTGGCCCCCTCTCTGTTAGTGGGTAAAGGCAGGCAAACGCTGGATGTAAAATGTTGCTGTTCCAGCTGAAAGCAGAACTGTACAGCTCCCGAGGCAGGCCAGCTCCCTGGCGCTGCGGGAGGAAGGATTTGGAGGTGTTACCCCTCAGAAGAAGAGACCAAAGTGGTGTTTGTTTGAGGAACAATCCCTTTCTTTCCTCAGGAGTGTAGGAGCTGCAGCTCCCCCCTGCCTGCCCAGCTCCTGCGCCGAGGGGGTGGCTTGCTTTACAAACGCTTTTCTCTTCCCCTCGTGCTGGAAATTTGATTCTACAAAAACACTTACACAGCAGCTAATTGCCAGCCCTGCAGTGACTTAGCTCTCTAATTCCTGCCAGTCAATGAACCAGCCCAAAGAGCTGGTTTTCATAACTTGCTGAATGTATGAACACAGCCCTGGAGACATAACATAGCTGAGATTTTTTTTTTCCTGGACAACTTCTGGATACTTCTCAGTTTTGGAAATTTCTTTCTCCTCACTGGGCATAAGGAACATCCAAAGATGGAGCTGGCAAAAAGGCCCATTACAGGGAGACATTGAGGAGACATGGACCCACAGAGGCCCTGGAGACCAGTGGGGATGTGAGGGAAGAGATGATTGTAAGGAAATTGGTTTGAAGGTAAAACTGGCGTCGTCCAGCCTGTCTCTTCATGATTTGAGGGCTCGTCATCATCTTTTCATGGATTCCTACAGCCCAACAATGTCCACGCCTTGCAAAGTGTTCCTTGATCTCCTGGTTTGTATCCAGAGGGCTGCTACAAAAATTGTTGTGCTGGCCAATGGCTTAGACCACATCATTCCTCCCTTCGCTCCTCCCTGGCACCTTCTTTTCTCTGCCCCACTGGAGGAGTACTCATTTTCCCTCTCCCAGCCCCTCATTACCCACCTCTCCTCCACTCTGTCTCTCCCATGGAACAGAGGCCGTCTTCATTGCCCATTCCCAACAAGCCCCTTCATGCTCTCCTGCCCTGCTCCACACCTGGGAGAAGCACCCTCTGAGCATTTGCAAAGCCACTGCATCGCACTCCTTGGAGCTCTCCTTTGTCACGACATCTGCAGCACCCATCACCGGGGAGCTGCCGTGCTCTGCTCATCGCCTGCCAGCAGAGCCTCCCTGCTCCCTGCTCTGCCCTTCGTGCCCTGCCTGCTCCCTGCTCACGTTCCTGCACTGCCTGGGGCTGAACCTGGCACAGCGAGGTACCAGTCCCTGATCACGTGTTTCATGTCCCGGTTAGACTGGGGCAGTACAGTGGGACAGACTGAAACGCAAAGTCACCCCCAGTTCTGGGGCGAGTAGGGCCGTGGCCAGTGCCTGCTGTGGAGGCAGAAGCCATGGCAGGAGCGTCCGTCACTCGTCCTCTACAGCTCCCTGACAGGAAGATGTAGCCAGGTGAGGTCGTTCTATTCTCCCAGGCAGCAAGGGACAGGACAAGAGGAAATGGCCTCAAGCTGTGCCAGGGAATGTTTAGATTAGATATTACGGAAAATTTTTTCACTGAAAGGGTTGCCCAGCCCTGGCACGAGCTGCCCAGGGCAGCGCTGGAGTCACCCTGGGGGTGTTCAGAAATCGTGTGGATACGGCAGCTGGGGACATGGTTTATCGGTGGCCTTGGCGGTGCTGGGTTAGCGCGGGGACTCGGTGTGTTCGGTGTGTGTTTCGGTGTTGGGGTGCGTTTGGGTGGTTCCGTGGGCCGTTCCCCGTTGCCGGGCCCGGACGGGCCTCGCGCGCCCTCTGCCGGGGGCGGGGGGCGGTGCGCGGACACACCCCCACCCCCCCGCGCTTCCTGCGCATGCGCCCGGCGGAAAGCCTCGTCTGCCCTCAGCGGGGCGGGGCCGTGGCCTCAGTCCGGCCGATTGCGCGTGCGCATGGCGTCATGCGGCGGCGGCGGCCCCTCTTAAGGCGGCGCGCGGGCCGGGGCGCGCAGACGCAGCGATGGCGCGCGGGGGTAGGAGCGCGTCCCGGCCCGCCGCGGCCCCGGCGCCCGCCAGGTACGGGGGGCTCGGCACGACGGGGCGCGGCGGGACACACCGCCCCGTGCCGCCCCCCTCACTCCCTTCTCTCCGCAGCCCGGCCCCAGCGGCCCCGGCCCCCGCGGCGCAGCCGGCGCAGCCCGGGCTGATGGCGCAGATGGCGAGCACGGCGGCCGGCGTGGCCGTGGGCTCCGCCGTGGGACACGTCGTGGGCAGCGCTATCACCGGCGCCTTCAGCGGCGGCTCCTCCGAGCCGGCCAAGGCGGCGGCGCCCGCCCAGGTGCGAGTGGAGCGGGGCTGTGCCCTTGGGCCGCCCTTGGGCGCGGGGCTGGGGCCGTGGGGCGGCAGGAGAGGGGAGCGGGGAGGGAAGGACGGACGGACAGCCGCCCCCCGCCCAAGGTGACGGGAGCGCGCTGGAGGAGGCGCCGCTGCCCCCGGGCCGCCCCTGACCGGGCCCGTGCCCGCAGGAGCCCCGGCCCGTGATGCAGCAGTCGCCCTACGGACCCTGCCACTATGAGATGAAGCAGTTCCTGGAATGTGCTACCAACCAGAGAGACCTGACCTTGTGCGAGGGCTTYAACGAGGCTCTGAAGCAGTGCAAGTACAGCAGTGGTGAGTGTGCCGTGTCCCTGCAGGAGGGCACTGCTGCCAGCAGAGCACCTGACAGGGCTCGAAGCTTGCAGATGCGGTATCTGGGGGTTATAGTGCCCTTTAGAGCTTTAAGTAAGGAGCAGTTCTACCTTTCCTGTGTCCTRGATGCAGAAGGGAACTGGAAAGGGAAGGAGAAATGATCTTGACCGTGTGTCTGTGAAGGTGGGCGGGCTGTAGGTACTCTCTTAGAAGGTCCACGCTTGCTGTCATGGGAAGCCTGCTGCTTTCCCTGGCTGGTTCTCTAGTTCCTGCTGAATTTGTTATAAGCTGTTGTCAGTAGTTGAGTCTTGATGTGGTCACTTTGGGTAAGAGAGCTTTTAACTCCAGATGCTGGAACATGTATCTGATTATGAACTTGTGCTTCTTCCCTGTTTCTTCTCTCCTGTGTTCTTCTCTCTAAGGTGTTTCTTCTCTCCTGTGAAGAATTTGTCCCCTTATAGGGAAGAGGATCATGGTGTAGAGCCCTGTTATCCACAGGGAGTGGAAGGATGGACCGGGAATGAGCTGGAGGAAGCAGACTACAGGCAGGAGTATTTTAGTGCTAATTCACTTCTGAACTAGTAGGGAAGGAAAGGAATTGTTGGACCCAAGGGTCTTCAGAATTCAGATAGTGCTGTATTTATTACAGAGAATAAAAGAATTTATTTGGACCTATCACTTGTGCATGTTCTTTATTTAATTCTCAAGCTAAAATTAAGCTACCAAAATGTTAACTTTATCAGCCACTTACAGGACAAGGCACATCTATGTATTTCCTGCAAAGAGAAGGTGCAGCCTAGCAAGGATTGGGCCTGCATGACTTAGGAGAAAGAGATCCAGACATTGGCTGTCCTCCAAGCAGAGGAGAGGCTGGAGAGAGGTAATCCAACATGTCCTAAAGTATTTTTGTAACAAATTATTTTTCTATAGATATTCTCTTCCTGAAAACCTGTTCTGACCTCAGAGCTAGGAGAGTGTGACCTGTCTGGCTGTGGGACTTGGATACAGTTGGCTGATCTGACTTAAAAGCTTTAGCAGGTTATGCAATGTTCTCAAGGTCACTGGCATCAGGTGAAGTTTGGAGCTGCTTTCCTCTTACAGTCACCTTGGCAGAACAGCCTTGTGATGGCTGCCCACAGCCTGGCCTCCAGCAGGACACCCTGTTGCTCATGTTGGCGTGAAAAAGAATTTTAAGGCTTCAGCTGGAGTTTTATTGGCACAGCAGTGAAACCAGAACACTTAGATGCTTAACTGATGCATTTTCATGACATAATGAGTCTATTAACTAACCTTTTGATCTCTGACTGTTGAATATTGTGCAAGTTCTCAGCCTCTTGCTGGGATCTGTGAGGAAATCCGGGTTTAGGTGCTAAATGCTGGCAGCAGATGCTGGAGGCTGGTGTTGAAAGTCCTGCCCCTCCTAAATGTCATAATCTAAGTTCTTGGTAGATGATGTCCTGAGCTGTGCCTGGCCTTATCAGGATTGTCTTGTGCTCTCCTGAGAGACAGCCAAGGGAAAAAGTGGATGCCAGAGATTTAAAGCCRAAGTGCTCTGGGTGCTGAGCTGTCCAGTGTGAGCAGGGAGGAACCACTACAAAGTTTGACTCCCTTTAAGAATTAGACTGATGTTGGTGTGGTGTTGGTGTGCTGGTCTGGATGGAGAAGCTGTTAAGGAGAACCAGTAGGAGCACCAGCAGCAGCAGGTATGTTCTGTCTTTGACCCATCTTGGCAAAGTGTGGCTTCTGCAGTTGTGGAGACTGGCTGTCTCTGGAGCAGCTTTTCCTGGGAAGCAGACCCATCCAGGGATGCAGGTGCATGTTCCTCTGCCTGCTGGTGCAGGGGGGTTGAAAGGATGTGCAGGTTCTTGTCACTGAGGAGCGCAGGCTATGCCATGGGAACGCGAGAGGCCCCTTGAAGCAGGAGCATGCTGCTTGTGCCTGGCTGTGGTGCTGGGTTTGCCTGGTTTGTCAGGGTGCAGCTTGGGATGTGGTAGTGTGAACCTCTGAGAGGAGCAGGGGATCCCAGGAAGAGGGGCTCAGTAGCAGGGGACTCTTGCTGAGCTGGCAATAAGTTCCTGGGCAGGTGATTGAGTCCTGGTGGTGGCTGTGCTGCATGTGTGACCAGTACTGGTCACTCACACAGGCCCCTCATTTAGGGCTGTTCTTGAGCTCCAAGTTCTTTGAGGTGGTCCTGTGCCTGGCTTGGGTGCTGGTGTGGGGCTGAGACCTCCCCTGCAAGGAGCCCTTCCTCCTCTGGTCTCTCCTCTGGGTCTTTCCCGAGAGCTGCTGCAGCTGATCTGTGGAGTGACCGAGCCCCTCCAGAGCTGGGTGTTCTGCTGTGTTGGTCAGTTGCCTGTTGGATCTTGAGCGAGGCACTGCCAACCTGTGAGACTACAGCCTGTGAGAGACTTCTGGGTTTCCCAGTTTCTCCTGATGTCCTTCCCTCCCTGTTTGTTCCAAGGAAATGACCCTCTTAGCCAAGGGGRCAAGCTGGGCAGGCTCCTGCCTGGTGTGGGGTGGGAGGGCAGCASGTCCTCGCTGTCACTCTAACTACGAGGGGTTCTGCACACCAGCCCTGCTTGTCCCTCCCCTTGCTGCCTGAATGCACCCGCTGCCCACAGCCTTGGAGGAGCACAGTGGGATGAGAGGATGGTCCCACAGGTGCTGTATGAGGGCTGAGCTGGCGACAGGAGTCATGGCTGCACCCCCAGCTCCTCTGTGGAGGTGAGGTGGTGCCTGGCTCTTACCTAGTAGGTCAGGGTAGTGTTTCCCCAGGTCTTCTAGCAAGGATTCGTAGCAGGTGGATTCAGAGTTTTCTTCTCCTGCCAGCAGAATGGGAGAAATGGATTAGTCTCTCTCCTGGCTGCAAACTGAAGGCTTGTAACTGTGGCAGGTGGTTCTGCCCAGGAAAGGTTCCTTCTCCCCTGGAGCAGCCACCTTGGAAAAACAAAGGCTCAGCTCTAGCTCTTCATCTGAGCTGGCTTCTGCCTCCTCAGAGCTCCTGTGCTTTGTCCAAGTGGCTGCTGAATAGAGCCCCTCTCCAAGCCTCCCTGCTGAGCAGACCCTTCTTGGCYCAGAGGCAGAGCTGTGCTGCCTTGACAAGGAACTTATGGACAACCCTGATGAGGATGTAGTGATGCCTTTCCTGTAGGTATGTACTGGTGAATTCAGATGCAGGATTTTCTACTTTGCTCAGGTTCATCAGGGTGCCCTTTTTGTCCAGMAGGTCGATGCAGGGAGGGAAGGGAGGTGCAGGGTTGATGGAGGGAGAGACACATGGTGAAGGAAGACCAGTGTGCTCCTGTGTAGCCAACATGACCCTCTGGGGTTTAGGGTTATTTTCCTTGGCAAGTTACACTTCAAACAGAACCTGTTGAGGTATGGGGGGGGGGAGGATGTTTTCTGTCCCTTTCCCTGTGTTTTGGGGTGTTCTGTGACTCCCATGTGACCTGTTTGTTACCCTCTGCTGTTTCTCTCTGGGTGAGTGCTAGTCCCTCAGTGACTGCTGCCCAGAGCACTCATACCTTCAGGCCTGCACTGACACTTCCTCTTCAGGTGAGTTGCGAGGATCAGGACACAGCAGTACAGGTTCACCATCTCTTGGCAGTTGGCTGCAGACAGAATGAGACCTGAGATAGGAGTGTGGTCATCCCAAATCCAGGGGGGCACATGGTCGTGGCAAGAGGCACAGTAGGTGTCTGAGACGTGCCCACTGTGGCCATCAAAGGCAGGATCCCCATGTGGCATCAGCAGCGCTTTGAGCTGCTGCATTACAGCCTCTGCTGCTGCTGGTTGGTGCTGGGAGAACACCAGGTTAGGGGAGGGGATCAGTGTTTTGATTTGGGGAAAACAGTTCTGATTGATGTAAGTATCTCTGTCCTTCAACTTCGTTTCATCAAGCATGAGTAGGAAAAAGCAGTGAACTCTAGTCCTTGACATTTCTCCAACCTGGTCCCAGTCACAAGGGGAAAGAGCTGGAGATTGTGGCTGAGTCACCACGGGATATTCTGGCCGTGAACTCTCACCAAGTTTGTCACAATTGAGAAATCCCCAGGGCTGACACACGTCAGTAGTGAGAGCTGGGGATCAAATTCAAATAGCAGAGGGAGCAAAGGCTTAGGACTGTGTGTGTCTGACGGTTTCAGCCATGAGTGTCTGGGGTCAGGCCAAGGCTCTCAGCCAACTGGGTGAGGTCAGGATAGGGGCTGCTTATTCCTTCCCACAGATACCTGTCCTCTGGAACTGAGAGCCAGGATTTGAGCCATGGAACCCCTCCCACACAGCCCAGAGCAGAGGAGCTCTGCTGGCAGCTGGCACTTCTGCCTCATGGTTCTTCTGGTTGTAAGCAGGGCCCACTCCAGTGATTCCCCAGAACTGCCAGGCTGGGAACTCATTCTCACCTCCAGCCTCCCTCCCTATGATGAACTCAGCTCTGCAGGTGTGGTTTTCCTCCATGATTCAGAGTGATGGGGTAACAGATCTCCCTTTTTTTAAAGCAGGTGAGGTGCAGGATGCTGCTATGCCCTGGCAGAGCTCTCCTGCCCATTCCCTAAGCACTGGGCATTGCTGTGCRTCAGGTGCTGTGTCCTTGCCTGCCCCTTGTGGGGGTGACAAAGGTGGTCCAGGTGCCCGGTGGCCCCAGGGCTGAGGCAGAGCCGGGACTTTCCCCACGTACCTCCGAATCTCACTGTGGCAAACATGGTGCTCCTGTGCCTCTCCCAGGGCCACTCTGCTCTGGCAGGGCCCAGGCCTTGCTGGGGGTGCTGGTGGTGCCGGGTGCCTCCCTGCAGGCAGTGGTGGGAGCTGCTGGGGAGCCCAGGGCACAGGCTGCGTTGCCCACTGAAGCTGTTGTGGTTTCAGTAGCCAGAGTTCCCAGCACMAAGGAATGGCCCCTGCAGATTCCCAAGTCTCCTCGAGCAGGGGGGGCAGAGCAGGGGCTGAGCTAAACAACAGCCTGCTGGGAAGGCTGCCTGCTCTGTGTGGTCCCAGCTGCTCTGAATTTCAGACTTTTTGTAGTCTTGTGGTGTTTCCTGCCCTCATGTTTGTCCTGCAGCTCATCTGGGCTGTGGTGGTGCCACATCTGCCCACCCTGCTCCTAACTGAGCCCAGCACTGCTGCAAGGGCAGCCTGGCCTCCTCTGTGAGATGACTGGATGCCACTGGGAAAATYGCCCTGAAGACCCTGCCTGTGCTGGTCCTACTCTGGAGCAGGAGGCAGGGGGGTTTTGCAGACCGGGAGGAATTGTGGGCAGTTGTCAGGATAGTGGCTGTGCCTGAGCTGCCAGGCAGGAGGAAGCCACAGGGTTTAACAGCAAATGTGTAGGAGGTGCAGCAGTAAGTCCTGGTCCATGTTTTACCCTGGTCTGACAGGAGTATCTGTGGTCAGTCAGTGACCTGTCAATCTGGGATAAAACCTGCTTTGCATGTGYGAGTTCCTTCTGTTCACTGGGCACCTCTTGTTCCTTATGCAGGAGGGAATAAAGCTGGCAGAAGAGGGTGAGCACAGGGCTGGGTTTGTACCTGCTCCTGCACTCTGCACAGCCAGTACCTTCCTGCCCCCCCTGGGCTGTCAGTGATGCATGTGGCTCACGCGCCAGCTGCATCYTCCAGTTGGTGCCCAAATGTTGCTGTGCAAGTGTTCCTGCAGCAATGTGTCTTGGGGGCTSTGTAGTATCATCCCCTTTTCCTGTGGAAAACATATGGATGAAATCATGTCCCTGGGCTGCTCAGCAGATGGAGAGGACCTGAGTCGTGGGAACCAGTAACAACACTGATGTGCTGCATTATTCAGTACTCACTGCTCKGTGGACAAATTCCTTTCTCTGAAATGCCCCTGGTTGCATGAGGRGATTATTTCCCTGTCTTGCTATGTTTCATTTCACAGTCTGCCTAATCCATGGACTTGATCTGCTCAGAGCTTGGGACAAGGTGTATGTGTGACACTCCTCACCTAGGACACATGCAGGGAGACTCATATTCATCTTGCCACCACCTTGCAGAATTTGGGGAGTGCTGGTGGGCAACAGCTGGAGCTGTGTCTGCAGCGTGCTCGTACCTGCAAGAGCTCAGGGCCTGACTACATGAAACACCAGCWGCTGATACCTGCAGGGGCAGGACTCCACAAGGCCAGAAGATACCATGGCAAAACTCCAGCTTTGGATGGGCTTTGGATTGGTCTCAGCCATGGCTGCATGACTTTGCTGTAGGCTGGCTCTAATAAACCTGAYACAGCAGTTTGCCCAGATGGGCCAGGCTTTGCTGCTTGTGCYGGGACTGCTGTGTGGAACCACATCCCCCTGGCAGGGGCACAACAGCCCTTGCTGCCCTCCTGCCCTGCAGTCCAACTGCACCAGGTGCTGGGGGCCCTGCCAGGCCTAATGGCCCCTYGCTGCTGCAGGTGGGGCCCTGCTCCGATACAGCTCCTCTGCTCTTGAGTGCCCCAGAAYGCGGAAGCCAGAGGAGCCATTGGGTGCACCAGAGCTCTGCAGGGTGGCACAGCAGAGCAAGAGTCCTGCTTCCTGCATTACATCCTTGTGTGATGGTGGTGCTTCCTCTTCAGGACCTGCCCGTGCCAGAGACACAGTGCTGGGGTGTTCTGATGAGGCAGGGCTCTGTCTCAGAGCTCCATTTTCCCTCAAAACCAGAGCACACACGGGCCAGTCTTGTCAGGACCCACTTGCAAACAGTTTTGGCTTGGGGACACTGTGGGTGCTGCAGAGGGGGGRGAGTGGGCCATCCCGGGATGGTGATGAGGTGGCATTCTGGAGGCTGAGCCTGCCTGTGGAGGGCAGGAGGCACCCACCAGTTATGAGAAGTGCCTGCTGACCACACTGCTGAGAAGGACAGCCTGGGCTGGTGGCTGCGTGACATGGTGTCTCTGGGGCCCATGGCAGGTGTCACAGACAGGAGGGGCTTCACGCCTGCTGAGCTGCTGGCCTTTGGCTGTAACAGTCTGCTGTCCTTCCGCACGAGGCACCAGCTGCGCTGCAGCCACCTCTGCACCGGCTCCCTTGGGAAATGCCTTCTGGCCATGACCTCGCCTTATCCCACCATGGTTGCCCATGGCTACTGTTCCTGAGGTGGCCCTGGTGAACAGGCAGCRCCCTCAGTACCATCAGCAGCTCCCAGCCACTGCTGCAGGTTATGCTGTGACCCTGCCAAGTCATTCCTGTCACAGCAATGGAGCTGCATGGAGAAGGGAGCAGCAACTTTCCCTATGTTGCTTCTGTGATGAGACAGCTGCCGGAGGACTCTGGCACCTCTCATCTTTGATTCTCCCTGGTAGCCCCCAGCYCGCTGCCTCCACAGGGCATCCTTGGCCTCCTGTGTGCCAGACAGCAGAGGGCCTGAGGCAAATGGCCTGAGTGTGAGACCCCAGGGTAAGGTCTCTGCTCCCCCCATCAGCGAGGAGAGATGGTCAGTGATGCCACCCCAGTGCCTGGGGCAGAGGGTAGTGGGTTGGGCTGCAGGTGCATCGGTGCAGCTGGAGGAAATTGTCTGGGGTGAAGGTGGGTGTTGAGCAATGCTCTGCTCTCACCCYCTCCCTTAAGCCCAGCTGCAGCAGAGCGAGCAGCCCTGGGGAGCTGAGTCCCTGAGCCCCCTGTGTCATTTACATACATCCCACCCGTGCCCGCGGCACAGCGACCAGGCTTCGTGCAGCATCCCAGACCCTCTCTGAAACACCCTCTCTTCCTCTGCCTTCTGCCATGGCCCTGGGCTTCCTGGTCCTGCTCCTGGTGGGGATGGTGGGCACAGGTAAGAGTGGTGTGGCCGAGTTAGCTCTGCCTGGGGCACACTGAAGGGTGGTGTGCAGGAGTGGGCTGTCCAAGGGGAAAGTTAGTCTGAGTGGGGCATTTTGCTTTAAGGCTGTGTGGTGTGATGAGCAAGATGGTGGCTGAGTAATGGGGTTGCCTCAAGGGAGCTGAGGGACATTTTGGGGCTCAGGGTGATGGGAGACATGGCTCAGCCCATCAGTAACTGCACCCTTGGTGCGTGCAGCTTCCAGGGCTCAGCCCGTGCTGACCCAGCCATCCTCCGTGTTTGTGCTGCCCGGGCAGACGGCTCGGCTGTTCTGCACCCTGAGCCCCCAGTACAACATCAGCCAGTTCGGCATCTCCTGGTACCAGCAGCGCCCGGGGCAATCGCTGAGGTATCTGCTCTATTACAACTCCGAGCGAGACAAGCACAAGCCTGCCAAGACTCCCGACCGCTTCTCTGCCACCAAAGACCTCGCCAGCAATGCCTGCATCCTCACCATCGCATCCGCCTGCCAGGAAGACAACGGCACCTATTACTGTTCCCTGTCACCTGCCTTCAGCTGGTACTAGGAACGGGAAACAGAAGCTTTCTGCACTTTCGTTGGCGACCCTGACGTGCTCTCCACCAGGAGAGCAGCAGCTCTGGGAGGGATGGGGAAAGACTTTCTTCACGCTTGAGCAGGCGCAGCAGTGCTGCCTCGTGCTGGGAAGTGCAGCAATCTCCTCTTCGTCCGCAAGCGTCCCCCAAGACAGCCCAGCACGGCCAGGGCCTCCTGCTGCAGCAAACAGATGGAGGGCTCCGCTGTGGCCTGGCTTTCCTGGGCTCTTCCAGCACTTGGCATGAGGCGGCCTTGATCCACGAGGCGGCTGGGGCTTCTACAGAGTTTGGCTTTACTGGTAATAAAGGTTAATCCCTACCCACGCGGCTCGTGTCCTGTGTACCTGAGTCGGGAGGGCGAGCAAGGGCTGCGGCCCTTGGCGGGGTCTGTCGGGCGGGATGGAACCGTCAGCTCCCCCGAACAGCGCCTTGTCCCGGGGAGCCAGAGCCCGCCGCCCGCACTGCCCTGCCCCCCTCCCCGCTCCGGCCGTCACAGCTCCTGAAGGGACGGGGGAACATGTAACCCCGCGGGCACCTGTGGGTACTTTATAAGGGCGTTTTCACACAGAAAGAGGAAGGATTTTCCTACAAAAATCCCACAGAACTCAGGACAAAGCCCACRCGGCCGCACTGCGCATGCTCAGTACGGCGCGCATACGGGGGCGGGCGTTAGGACCCAGCGGCAGGTGCTGATGTCACGTGGGGGGCGGCCGGCGCTCCCATTGGCTTAGGGGATGATACAATGAGGCGCGTCACTTCCTGGGTACGAGTGCGCGTCAGGGCCCCGCGGCGGGCGGCGGGGGTCGGGCTGGGCCGGGCTGGGCCGGGCTGGGCCGGGCTGGGTTAGTGAGCGGCGGACGGGCCGCTCGCGCCGCTACCCTGGTCGTGGGTTCAGCGTGTGGGGAAAACCCACGCTATGAAAAGCCAGTGTCCACAAAGGAGACAGAGGAGTCCTGCAACTTTATTCGAATAAAGGGAAAGAGTCCATTGGACCTTAGCCCCATGGGGTTTCTCTCGAGATTTCGGAGGACGCAGCCTTCTTTTATCCTAAACTTTCGACCGCATGTTGCCCTCTTCCCCATTGGCTTAAGTACTAGGAAGGTACAGCCTYCCCGAACCGCCTACCACGTGTTCCCGCCTTGAACGTGTCATCTTACCCCAAAGTTCGGAAGTTCAGGCTATCTGGGTTCTACAATAAACTTTGCGTGGACCCGTTTGTCCTATTACCCTAAAGTTCAGGAGTTCAAACTGTCTAGGTTGTGTAACAAACTTGGGCTTGATGTTCGTAGGGACATTAAGACCCGTTTCGAAGACATTAACACCCATTTCTCCTAAAGGCGCTCATCCATCGAGTTGTTCGTAAGGACATTAGCACTCATCTTTCATATCAGTCTGTTATGGTTCGCCAGACTCTGCGAGTGCCCTGGAGCGCAGCAGGGGTTTGTGCTGTTCTGGTTTTGTGCTGTTGTGTTAAGTAATGTGGGTTAAAGCTCTCTCTTTCCTGCCGGTGTGTGCGGAGTTGGTGTTACTGCTTCTGGACCTTCACATCCCACTCTGCCGGTGAAGTTCAAGGAACTGCTGGTTCCAGGAAAGATTCAGCACATCTTGTGCACGCGAAACCTCTGCACCAAGGTATGACTACCTCAGGACGCTGGCTGGGKACATCCACGTTGTTAGGGGGGGACTGAGGTAACGCCTGTTCCTCAGCCTGCCTTCCCCTGTGCTGGTGTTATCTTGATGAATACTGGCGAGTCCCTCAGCATTAGCAATTCCTAAACTGTAATTCACCGGGATAGGAAGTAGGAGTGAAAAAAAGTGGAAAACCAGAATTATTTTCTAGACCCTTCTCATTTTGCCGGGGTGTGCGGGGTTAATACATGCTCCTGATTCATAGGAACTCTGGCGCAAGCCTGTGGTTGCTATGAGGCCACAGGAGTGCCCCAGCCGGCTGTGTAGCTGCAAGAATTCTGTGTATGTTTTTACTGTTAGGTAGCCATGAGACTCCTGGTCCCTGTGCAAATTCCTTACCCTTTGCTCTGAAGCTGGTCTTGCTGGGGGGTGGGACAAGCATCCACTGGGTCTACACATTGAGAGAGGCCTCCCGCCCTCAAATAGTGAAAGGCAGGTTCGTGGCTTGGAAGCTGCATTGCATAGGTGAGGGGTCCTTCACTGACTCATAGTCCCTGCCTTTCTCCTTCTCAGAGCCTGAATTATCTTGAAGAGAAGGTTGTAACTGTCGGGCGGTTCAGAATGGGGCTGGTTCATGGCCATCAGGTAATTCCCTGGRGCAATGCAGCCAGCCTGGCACTGCTGCAGAGGCAGCTGGATGTGGGCATCGTCCTCTCAGGACACACACACAGATTTGAAGCATTTGAACATGARAAAAATTCTACATCAACCCAGSATCAGCTACAGGAGCCCACAGTGCTTTGGAAAGGTGAGTGAGGGGAGCCCTGAGCTGCCCAGCGCAGCAGAGCCCCCGGGTGTCACCTGAAATGCATGTGAGTGTCTGGCCACAGAGCACTGATGAGGTGCTGTGAGGAGCATGAGGCCGGCTCACTCCCTTCCTGGGGAATGCAGGGGAATCCCTGTTACCAGGGTTTTCTTAGCCCACATGTTGGGCATGACAGCCCTTCACCAGTGTGCCTGGGGCTGCTTCCTGTGCCCGGAGAGGGGCGAGTTCCAGCAGCTTCTTGAAGTTGTTTTGCTTTCTGGTGTCTTCACAGAAGCTGCATTCTAATATTTTGTAGGAAATTGGACTTCTGGAAGCCCTGTCACCTTAAATGTCTGAGCCTGCCAYGGCTTGGGCTGTTCTAGGCTAAGTGCAGCTCTGCCAGAGACATTGCTGTCAGYGCCTGCAGACCCTGTAGTGCTTCCCACACCCTTGCAGCCCCGGGAAACCACGTGTATCAGAACACATAAGTATAAGGCGTGTTAACAGCAGGAAGTGTAAGCTAATTGGGAAGTATGTCTTCTTTCCAGGAACATCACTCCTTTTTTGTGCTGATGGATATCCAGGCGTCCACGGTTGTGACTTATGTATACCAACTAATTGAGGATGACAGGAAAGTAGAAAGAATTGAGTTCAAGAAGCAGTGAATCRTGTTCAAAGCTGCTTGATGACTTCTCACTGCCTTTCATCCTTTCCCTTCCCRGTTCAGTCTTGGGGGCAGGAGGCCTTGGCACRGTGCTGCTGCTGTGGTGAGCTGGCCTGTAAAGCAGCTGAGACCCTTTACTGCTGCTGAGATGTTTATCTTGGTTCYCAACCAGAACTTCAAGTAAAAGACACAGCTGATTAAAGGAAAGAGGCCTGTGGAAAAATTCTGTGTCTAAGGASGAGCTGATGTGTTTCTGGTCTATCAGAGTTGCAGAGGGTGGCGGTAGCTGGGCACTGGATTGTGTAAAGCAAATATAGGATAATAAATTCTTGTCTTCATATAACTGAGTCCTGTTCATTATGTTTGTAAAAGGTGAAGTACAGCTTGAATTTGGTGTAAGCGGGCTCCAAGGGCTAAAAGGAAGATGCTGTTTGCTTCCTGAGATGCAGACGTAAAACATTTCAGGATCTGTCAGAGATGCCAAGGAATACAACCATGCTGGCAGACTCATCCTGCCTCCTTCATTGCAGCAGCATGGAAAGGCAGAGGCAGGTCTAGGAAGGGGGATGTGGAGATGTCTGTGCGGGTGTGTGGAGCTGGGCAGGCTGGGCACCTGCCCTTGTGCTCCAGAGGCTGCAGGATGCAGAGCACTTGTGTTCCCTGTGGTGCTGCTGACGAGGGGGAGGTCACTGGTGCCGGRGCAGTGCCTGCACTGGGGGAGCTGTGTCAGCTCAGTGCTGGTGTGGGGCCGTGGCTCGGCTGTGCCAGCTGCAGGTGCAGAGCCCTGCGGAGAAGCCCCTGCGTGGGAAGGGAGCGGCTGGCGGAGYTGAGCTGCCGCAGGGGATGCGCGTGGGTGGGTGACACCAGGGTCACAGGCCTGGGGAAGGTGGCTGCAGAGGATGCGTTGGCAAGGCAGGGTAGAAAAGTGTTCCTGCCATCCCTTGACACAGATCTTGGCTAAGGTTGAGGGGCCTTTGCCCAGACACGTCAATGCAGCTGATGGTAGTCCTGTGGCTCCTGAGAGACAYCCGCTGGTGGTGTCCTGGTGTGGAACAGGACCAGTTTCTCCCAGCGGAGAGGCCARGGGAGCAGGTGGCCTGGAGTGATGCTGCTGCATTGGTGAGCCGGAGACAAGGGGAGCAGCAGGACAGGAGCTGTCAGGAAACGTTGGGGGCCACATTTCCRTGGAGGGTCAGTGCTGGGTGGGCAGGCACATAAGAGAGTGTTGGGTATCACAGCACAGCCCCACCAGTGTGAGGACATGGAGCTGGTGGGATCACACTGTGGCCTGAGCCCTTCCTCTCCTCGCAATGCTCGCCCACAGCTCAGGTGCCATGKCCAGACTCACTGTGTCTGTATGGGGCCTCTGGGCATAGAGGGCCCATCCTGCTGCCTATGCAGGTCTGTGCTCCTGGGGCACTGACTGACCCCCATCTACTCCCCTYTCTCCTCTCCCTCTCCAGGTTCCCTGGTCCAGGCAGCAGCAGTGAGTCAGCTGTCCCCCATGTCATTCAACGTGGGAGACACTGTGAAGATCACCTGCTCTGGGGGTAGCAGCTACCTCTATGGCTGTGACTGGTTCCAGCAGAAGGTTTCTGGAGTGCCCCTGTCACTGTCATCTACAATGAGAACTAGAGACCCTGAGACATCCCTTCCTGATTCTCCRGATCCGAGACCAGCTCCACAGCTACGTTAACCATCTCTGGGATCCAGGCCGAGGACGAGGCTGTCTATTTCTGTGGTAACAATGATGGCAGCAGTGCTSGTCAGCATGGTGGAGGCACTCTCATGCTTTGGGGTCTGCGTGTGGCTCTGGGCCCCTCTATTGCATCTTGGGGCCTCTGGGCACGGGGCCCATGTTCTGCTGCCCAGGCAGGTCTGTGCTCCTGGGACACTGACCGACCCCCATCTTCTCCCTTCTCTTCTCTCCCTCTCCAGGTTCCCTGGTCCAGGCAGCAGTGACTCAGCAGCCGCCCTCACTGTCAGCCAAGGTGGGAGACACCGTCAAGATCACCTGCTCGGGTAGCAGCTATGGCTACTATGGCTGGTTCCAGCAGAAGGTCCCTGGCAGTGCCCCTGTCACTGTGATCTATGACAGCAACAAGAGACCCTCGGACATCCCTTCGCGATTCTCCGGCTCTGGGGGCACGTTAACCATCACTGGGGTCCAAGCCGAGGACGAGGCTGTCTATTTCTGTGGTGGCATTGACAGCAGCTATACTGGTGTAGKGAMAAAAMCAGATTTTTAAGTGAGGTACAGAGGAATTAAAAATGGAGATTTTCTGGTCTTCTCATGGCCAAGGAGAGTAATGGATGTGAGGCTGGGGCAGGTTTTTGTCTCCTCCACATGACCATGGCTACAAATGGTTCCCCTTTTTCTGTCCTAGAGAACTGGAGGTGAACTTCTGGCTGGGGATAATTATCCTGCTTCCTACAAATCTCGTGGTGTGGCTTTGTCTCCCACCCCACTGCCTATTGCTACTGATGACCATGTCCTCCTGCTGTGGCCAGAGGTGCCTCTGTGCTGCGATGCCTTGGGATGCATTGGGCTTGGCTCTGCTCCTCAAATTCACTAGTGGCTGTGGTTGCACCCATTCTGCTCTGACTGTGGCATTCCCCATCCCCCT
>JACAXG010000701.1:30770-45068 GCA_018881555.1 Amblyornis subalaris
TGGGTGTTATAAGGTCCAGCCAATCACCCTGAGAAGTGGATGGCCAAGGGACCAATGACCTTATGGTATTCAAGTGTACTAAGCTATAAAACGGGTCTGTATATTAATAAATAATGCCATTTTCACCTTCTTCCTGGATGCTACTTTGTGTCGTGATTTTGCTCCGTCTCCGATACAACAGCTACATCATTCCATTGCTTTGTGTTTTGGGGTTTTTTTTTAGTAAATTGTTATTTTTTCTCATCAACTCTCATTCGTTGTCTCTCCGTTACCCGTGGAGGGGAAAGGGGGGGGCTTATTTGGAGTTTAGTTCCCCGTTGGTTGTCAAAACCAACACATAATTTGGCACCCAATGTGGGGCTTGAGAGACAAGTTAAAAATAAGAATTTTTGTTAAAGCATTTGTATATTGGGTACAGAACTCGCTGGTCACCATGTTGCTCGGTCTATTCATGGGGGTGTGGTACCTAACCTTGTATATGTGCCTGTGTCTTGGGGATTATCCCATATTCATGTTGTGCCCAGAACTGTCACTATTTCTCCTTCTCCCCCCTTCCCCCTTCCCGGCTCAGGGGTATCGTGATACGTGAGCTCGGCCTGGGATCCTAGTGGGGGCAGGAGCTGGGGGTTGCCTCTTCCTTTTCCTGTGGGGGGACGGAGGCAGGAGCTGCATGGTTTTGGCATGGTAGGCGCAGCTGATCTGAGATCCTGTTGCCCTACAGATTTTTTCTTTTGGCACTGCAAGCAGAGCCTGCCTGCTTGCTTCCCTGCCCCCGTCACTCGGAGCTCAGAGCCAGCACATGTGGTGCTGAAACCTGGGACTGGGCCGGCCTCCCACCGAGCCCCTGCCTGCTGCGTGTTTCCACGGCTACCCCTGTGTGCTGGGCTCCAAGGCTCTGATCTGCTGTGGTTTCTACACAGCATGCCTGCTCATCTTTTCCCTGCTTCCCAGCCATTTGGGGGGTCCAGGGCCACTGTGTGGGGTGCTGCTGCGACTGGGGCCGTCCCTGTACAGGCCAGCTCTCTGTGCAGTAGCCAGACATTGCGACCAATTGCTGACTGTGAGTTTACAAAAAGAAGCCATCTCCCCTCCTTCCCTCTTGCCTGAGCCGCCATTGCACACGGGAAGTCACCAAGCTCGTGCCACAGCATCCCCTGCAGCCACTGGGGAATCATCGCACCTGCCCTGCCTCACCAGGGCCCGCCACCACCCCCTGCCGGCTGCGAGAGAGTCACTGCAGCCATCACCTTGCCAGGGCCTGCCAGCGCCCCCTGCCAGTTGTGGTCATAACTACACCAAAAAGGGACATTGCTCAATGGGCAAGAAGAGGCTGTTATTGGGTGGGGTTTTTTTTCCTTTTTTTGTTGTTGCTGTTTGTCTGTCTTGTTATACATATATATCTCCTAGTAAAGAACTGTTATTCCTTTTCCCATATCTTTGCCTGAAAGCCCCATAATTTCAAGGGTATAATAATTTGGAGGGAGGGGGGGGTTCATCTTTTCCATTCCAGGAAGGTTCCCGCCTTCCTTGGCAGACACCTGTCTTTTAAACCAGGACAGTCTGTATACGTGGAACCATTTGCCCATGATGGTGCTCTTTTTCAGATCAGGGAGAGGAACCAAGATTGCTTTGTTGATACACTTTGTGATATCAGTTTATGGAATGATAACATTAAAGGCAATTAGGATCACTTAGGATGTGTATTTGTTGTTGTTTGCCTGTCCTGGTCTGGGCTGCTACTTCCGGGGGTTTATTAATAATCATACCCAGCCTGTTGGGGCAACAGGAAATGATGATTTTGCCCAGCCTTTCACCTCCTTCTCCCCCTTCAGGTCTGACACATCACTTTCTGAGAATGTTGAATTCCCTCTGGATGTTAAGGATAGCATATTTTTCTGCTAGTTCTGCTAAGTCTCCTCTGTACAGTCTACACCATGTTTAGAGACAGGAGAAAGATTTCTAGGGAAGTTGTCCAGAGACATGCCCCAGGGGTGGATAGCCATGAGTGGCATGGAATGTGGGAGGACACGGGCAACTATTTGGAATATTTTTCTCCCCCAATGATTTGGAAGTTCACCCCTGAGCAATTACAGGACCCTGTTAGACTGATTAAATGTGTGAAGGAGAAATGCTGTGGCAGTTCCAGAGAGGGGCAGCTTACTGCAACGTGCTGGGCCCTGGCCACTGTCTACCAGACACTGCTCGTTATGGTACAACACCTTCTGGGGGAAGGGAAGGAAAACAAATCGTCAGGCACCGTGGCCATGCAACCTGCAGCTGAATCAGAAGGACAGCCCAAGCCAGTAGCAGTTGCTCCTGTTCAAAAGATGAAATCCAAGACCAAATCAGTTTGCATAGTGAGTTACAAAGGGGAGGCAGGACCCTCACAAACAGTGGAAAAGACAGGGCCAAAGATAATCACTCAATCCCTACCCCTGGGTGAGCTGCATGAGCTACAGAAATAGTTCACCCACCAGACAGATGAGTCCATATTGACCTGGCTGCTTTGACTCTGGGATGTCATGACCCAAGATAAGAACCTAGAGGGTAGTGAAGCCAGACAACTAGGATCTCTGTCCCGGGATGTGGTTATTGACGAGGGGATTGGAAAGAAGCAAGAAAATCTCAGCCTCTGGAGTTGACTCCTGTCAAGTGTGAGGGAAAGATACCTTTGCAGGGAAGACCTCTATGCACAGCAAGGCCAGTAGAGCACTATGGAGCAAGGTATCCGGTGCCTGAGACAAATAGCTGTGATGGAGATAATTTTTTCAGATGACGAGCAATTCCCTAAAAGTTCAGACTGTGTCCAGTTGTCATGGTTTGACCCGGTGTGAAACAAATCTGATTGGTTAAAACAGGTGATGGACAGTTGTATAACCCACTTGGTGTTCATGTGACGTCTCTGTGGAAAGGAATGTTATAAAAACCACCCAGGAAGTGACACTTCACTTGCTGCCTTGCTCCCTGCTGTGCCCACGAGCAGCAGTGGCCTCTCCCCCCACCCCCTGCCCCGGGCCAGGGGCCCACGGCCTGGGGAGGGGGGGCCCGGCAGGGGCCCAGGCCTACCCCCACTGGTCCCGCGCCGTTTGGACCCAAGAAGAGCTGGTCTATTGCCATCTGGACCAGGACCAACCAGAAAAGCAGCCAAGCTGAGCAGAAAAGCCAAGAGAGATGTCGTTATACATAAAAAAATAATAATAATACTCCTTCTTTTGGATGGGTTTTAGGGTCCCTTGCAGTCTTCCTGAAAGCGTGGCGTTTGTCCAGCGGTGCCGTGACGCGTTCGGCGGTGCAAGCACACACACACACACGCGTACTTAGTTGAGTCAAAGAGTCAGAGGGGCTCTCCCCATGTGTTCCATGAAATAAGTTTATTCCATGAATCGTCAGGGAAGGAGAGAACCCAGAACAATGGAGGGGTCAGGGTTTTATCCCAGGGGCAGTGGGGGCGGAGAGACAACAGGGGCCAATGGTTTGAGGGTCAGGGGGACAGAGGGAAGGTGGGGTAATACAACTTCAACCAATAGGGGTAAACGAGGGGAGGAGTGGGGTACAGGAATAAATGGGATGCTGAGTAAGGCAGAACATTCTAGAACTGAACCTTATAAGGGAACAAGGAATAATAGGCTGCTTGGTCACTCCTGCAGCTGGCCCAAACACTACAGCACTCTCTGCTGCAAGTTCAGCTACCTCTACAACTCACCCTTCTTTATTTAGAAAAAAGAAGGCCTTTCCCACAATAAAAATTATCAGAATATTTTATAGTCCACTTTTAAACGATGATGTTACCCAGCCTCCCAGCCCCAGCTGTACCAAAAGTCCACTAAGCCAGTCTATTCTTTCTTTGGTCTTCAGCTCTTTAATTATTGTCATATGGATGCTTTGATCGTGTGATGACAGGTCACTTTCAATTCAGRCATAAGCTTCTGGCTGAGGTGACTCAAACGGGACAATTTACACGATGTTGCCAGCTGCTCTGGTGGTTCAGCAGACTTAGCAGACTCAAAGGAAGTGGAGGTGGTTCATTCTGGCCATGTGTGAGGGTTGGGCTAGACTTTTCTGTGGGCTCATAAAACAAAATTGTTAATAAATTATAAAATAGTTTTCCCTTAACTCTCCGTTCCCCTACTCCCCCTCTTCTTAACAAAAACATAACATAGGTATGGGGTATAGGATAGATAAAGGGATTATGAGATAGGGAAACACATGAGGGAAAAGATAAGAGGGGTTAAAGGTTTGGGGTTTAAACTGCCTGGAGGAGGCACAAGTTAGTTTGTCGACTTGAGCTGACATTGCCTTCAGGTGGTACTTGCTTGATTTGTTATTTATTTAGGAAAAGGGAAAGGTAATAAGGGAATAGAGGCACAGGGGAAACAGAGGGTGAAGTGTTATATAAAGAAACTTGGGAAAAACAAATGGTAGTGAAGGGATAAAAATAAAATTTGGAAGGATACTAAATAAGAAAGACTTATCGCTTCGCAGCTCTGGCTGTGGTGTAGCAAGTCGTTCTGGTGGAATACCAATGGGCCAGTGGTAGCGGCCGGACGGCTGCGCGAGGCTTAAGTGCAGAGATCGCTGGTTGGGCTGGGCTCTGGGCCAGCAGCGCAGGCGGCGACCGCCAGCAGGCGCCGACTGGCCGCGCTGGTGGCATGGCTCAGTGGAACTGGCGACAGTGTTGTAGCTGCGCGGTGCTGATGTTTCTCTTGGCGCGGTGTTGGTGGCTGGCTGATTGTATTCGTCAGCGGGTGTCACGAGTGGCGGGGAGCAGCTTCGGACTACGGTGAGTGCCTCCTTCACGGCGAGTGCCGGCTGGTCGGGCTGGCAGTACAGCGTGCTGGAGCAGGCGGCGGCACTGGTGACGCACAATGCCGATGCCGGCTGGGTGGGAATGGTGACGGCAGGAAGCGGCGGCGAACATGGCAGCGGCTGCGGTCGAGCAGGCGGTGTTACTGGCGGCGTTCGAAGAGGCGGCGATGATCGCCGTGTTTGACGGCTTGCAGCGCTTGAGTCGCGCGGAGGCTCGGGGCTTGCTTCTGCTTTTTTTTCTTCTTTCTGTTCGTCTCTGTGTTTTTCTTTTCGCTTCGCGGCAGCGATGGCAGCGATGAACGGCCGCGCCTGGCAGGCGTTAAGCGTGTGACTGGTGTCGATCTGTTTGCTTTTGCTGAGGTTGTTTCTGTTCATCGCTCCCGAGGACCGCGAGTTAGAGGCTGCGTTCGCTGGCAGCGGCGCGGGACGGGTTTGGCTGGAGCGGCGGCGCCGGGCAGGTGGTTTGGGGTTCGCATGGGGTTGTTTCGCGTTTCTCACGCTGCGGTGAGGCTTGGACTCCCATGCACAAACTTTCCAGTTTTTTAGCTGTGGAATACGATTCCGCTTCTTTTTACATTTCCTCCCCCTCTTTCGCCTGGGGTTTTTCGCCCTTTTTACTAGAGTTGTATGGTGTTGTGAGGCGGAGAACGCCAACATGGCGCCTTTCTGGCCGCAACCACACTCCATTCTGGTCTCGGTAGCGTGGGAACCAGGAGAGGGTTGTTTCCCAGGGGCGGAATCACCGATGGAGAGGGTGGGGACATTGGAAGGGCAGGGAGGGTCTGCAGAAGGGACGGGATTCCCGATGGAGGGGGAAGGGTCCGACGCAGACACGCTCATCGACGCGTGGGAGGAGGGACCCGACGCGATGACGTGCGCAGGGAAGGGARGGKAGAGGTSGCAMGGYGGTGGRAWGGCCGGCGCCACGTGGTTGGCTCCATTTTGAGTCGGYGCCACGTGGCTGGCCCCATTTTGGGTAAAAACGGGGGGAGACGAAACTGGGGAAGTGGGTACAGGTAAGAGGATTTGGGGAGAGCTYGAGATGGGGTGATCAAGCCCATCTCGAGAAGGGGACAGGGGAGACCGGGGGACGTCAGGGAGTCGGTAGCAACCCTGTGCCCTTGGGCAGGATCTGTCTCCAGGTCTCTCCTGAGACGAGGAAAAGGGTTGAGGAATACACGGAGAGGGAAGCGGGCGAGGGTTTTTTAACTGGGGATAAACAGAACCCGAACGTTTCCTAATACCCTCAAGATATACTACGATAATGACAAATAAAACTACATCACGGGAAATACTAGGAAAATATTTAAATAACCAAAGAACGAAACATTTGAAGTCTCCCTTCGAAAAACGACACATTTCTCGAGCAAAGGTTCACTCAATTTGGTTAAAAACCTCCTTCTGGGGACCGGTTAATTCACTACCCATCACACCCAGAAAACTCTTCCCACCACCAAGAGGAAAAGGATTAACAAAAAGATAGAAAAAAGACCCGATATTTTTCACACTCACCAACTGGGTCAAAAAAAAACTCTTGGAGGGGTCCTCAAGTCCTGGCCGGTCCTCTGGTCACCTCCTAGGTGCCTTCGGAGGGTTGTCGGCCGCCTCTCAGGCAAGACCTAATAAAACGTAGATCTTCCTTCGGGGTAGCAGCGACGCCGGATGCACACGTCTTCAGACACTGTCTTCAGGGCGCCCCACGTTGATGCGCCATTTGTCATTATAAATAAAAAAATAATAATAATAATAATCCTTCTTCTGGATGGGTTTTAGGGTCCCTTGCAGTCTTCCTGAAAGCGTGGCATTTGTCCGGTGGTGCCGTGACGCATTCGGCGGTGCAAGCACACACACACACACACGCGCGTACTTAGTTGAGGCAAAGAGTCGGAGGGGCTCTCCCCATGTGTTCCATGAAATAAGCTTATTCCATGAATCGTCAGGGAAGGAGAGAACCCAGAACAATGGAGGGGTCAGGGTTTTATCCCAGGGGCAGTGGGGGCGGAGAGACAACAGGAGCCAATGGTTTGAGGGTCGGGGGGCAGAGGGAAGGTGGGGTAATACAACTTCAACCAATAGGGGTAAACGAGGGGAGGAGTGGGGTACAGGAATAAATGGGATGCTGAGTAAGGCAGAACACTCTAGAACTGAACCTTATAAGGGAACAAGGAATAATAGGCTGCTTGGTCACTCCTGCAGCTGGCTCAAACACTACAGCACTCTCTGCTGCAAGTTCAGCTATCTCTACAGAGAGAGAGCCGAGATTTGCCAGAGAAAAAGCACCCCTTTTCGGAGGTGGATGGGTGAGATCGAAGGGTGACCTTGCTGCTGCAGATAAGGCGAATTGCAATGAACTAATTAGCAGCTACTAAGACTTGAAATTTGGGTGGCTGCCAGCATAGACGCCGCAGCTCAGGGGGAGGAGAAGCTGCTTTGCTGATATAGACCAGAGACGTAGCCATATGATTTAAAGGGGGAGAACACAGCTGAATTATCTTATGGGAGCATGTAAACTGTAATAAATACTTCTGTAGGCATTTTCTGCAAATATTAACCTCTTCTCTAAGCCAGAGAGAAAGGAAAGCAAATCACGTGAAAGACTTATATGGCGACCAGCAGCCTAACGGAAGAGAAGATCGAAGAAACAGGAAATACTAGAGGAGAAGCCATCTTTGCCAGCATCGAGATTCATCTTTCTATGTTTATGGGTGAGGGCCCCGGGGCCCAGTGATCTGTGATAATAGAGCCAACCTAATTTCTCTGTAATACACATATGAGCCATGGGGGAATTTGGAATTCAACAGCCTAAACTAAGAACATTTTATGCCTGAGCAGATGAAATTGCAGCCTTTGGAGATTATGAGTAAAAGCAGGGGACTGTACTACTGAGTGCCTTTAGGCTGGAATGACTTATTCTTAAATGTTTAACCCCATTAGACTTTTCTTGTGACCCACAAACTGCCAAGAGTATTGTGGGAGAGAAGATACACCACTGCAACACCTGGGCAGGCTGTGGTGTTTCCTGAAGGTTTGGGACCACACTGAAGACACTCTGTAGGGAGCTATCTTCCGTGGGATGGATCCCACTACATGACAGAAAGAACTCTTCATCCCATAAAGTGGCAATAAGAACTCTTAATCAAAAGATCAGAAATCTCATGTTTATGTCCTTTGCGTGATCAGTGAGAAAGATTGGAATGTATTGGGGGGAGAATGATATTTGTATATTATGCCTTAATATTTTTATTATTTTTTATTCTTTCTATTCTTAGTAGTAGTTAGTGAATAAAATTATTTAATAATTTTTGAAGCTTTCAGCCTGTTTTTTGCCGTCTCCTCTCCTCTGAAGAATATAGCATGGGGATCTGGAGCCTGCCTCCAGGTTAACCCTTGACACCAGTGTACATCACAGATGTGGATGAAATTCGTATGGCTTGGGCCAAGCATATATTCCTACTACCTAGCACTGAAGCAATGGAAGGAGGGAGAAGACAGTGGGCACTTTGATTACCACACTCTGGAGATATGAAGACACTATCGCCCCATTTAAGGTCCACATCTTGGCCGTGGAAACAGACCTGGCCAAGCATATCCAGAAACTGGAAGATAAAATTGAAGAGGGCCATCAGAAAATCAGATAGGAACTTAGGGAGGGAATGTTCCATGCCTCACCAGTACAGACCAGAGCCTCTGCTATTAGGAGCAGGTGCCCCCGGCCAGGGAGAGAGAGTACACACTACGAGGTAATCTGTGATTTTACCTGCGTGACCATGGAGAAAACATGAGGAGATGGGATGGAAAACCTACCTCTGCCCTAGCAGCACAAGTACATGAGTTGAAAGGAGGAATGAGTACGACAGGTAACTTGACAAGGATAAATGCCGCTCCAGACTCTCATGGGCAAGCCCCTAGGCAGAATAGAAGGGATGATGTTGTCTGATCCTCTGGAAGGGAGTTACAGGTCATACTTACAGGGAGGGAGCAACGAGCACCATGATCAGAACTAGAGGGGCCCTGCTTCCAGCCAGGTGGAGGAAAGGGACAATTGGATCTATTGGACTGTGTGGATCTGATGGCCTGACACATCAGACCCACAAGAGTATAACGCTTTAGTTGACAGCAGCACACAATGTACCCTGATGCCATCAAGATATGCAGGGACAGAATCTTTCTCCATTTCTAGGGTGGCAGGGGGATCCCAACAGATGACTACTGGAAGCTGAAGTGAGCTTGACCAAGGAGGAGTGGCAAAAACACCCCACTGTGAGTGGTCCAGAGGCCCTGTGTATCCTTGGCATAGATTACCTCAGGAGTGGGTATTTCAAAGACCCAACAGGGCACCGTTGAGCTTTTGGGATAGCTGCTGTGGAGACAGAAAAAACAAGGCACTTTAATGCTTTGTCTGGTTTCTTAGAGGACCCTTCTGCTCTGAGACTGCTGAGGGTTCAAGAACAACAGGTACTGATAGCCACTGCAATGGTGCATCGTCGGCAATAGTGCACCAACCTGATGCCAGGGGATTTTTTGCTTTTCTAGCTTTATATATATTAGAATGTAATGTTAGAATAATAGAATTCCTGTAACTTTCTACTGAAATTCATAAGATAATAATGCACACTGTTCTAGACAAAATAGAAGTAGTTATCCTCCTTAAGCATTGCAGAGTGGAACATAATATCGCTTTATGACGACCAAAAAACGAAGTTACTGAACTAAGCAGAGACTCCCAACAGAAATCTACCACAAGGAATAGTCTCATCAAATTCTGCTTTTCATTGGAGTATATTTCAAAACTATGTTAATTCCCTAAAACCCTATAATAGTAGAAGCTTGAGCACGTGAACACACACCTTTTTACCCTTTTTACCTTTTACAACTTACACTTGCTTGCGCCGCCGCAAGGAACCGGGTCCAGTTCCTGCAAACGCAGTTAATCCCGGGGGTACCCTGGGGAAAAGGTTTTGCTTTTTCTGTACCTCAAAAATAAATTTTTACTTTTTCTTATCCTCTTATCCAGCCTCAGCCTCTACTTTTCAAACATATAAAGCGAAATTTTTTTGGTGCTCCAACGTGAGGCACGAGATTCCCCAAAAATGGATCTTTTGAATTGTTTTTAAGTTTTTTTCCCCTCTGCCGGTGAAAAGAAGTCACGTGACCAAGAGAGACCAAACCACTGTTCCAGAACGTGGGGGAATCCAAGAACCACCAGAAGAAGAAAGAGAGATAATAACACCAGGAGAAAACAATATTGTTAGTTAGCGTGTTTTTTTAGTTGAGATCTCTTTTGTTTGATTCAGTGGTGTTTAGAGAAGGGGATTGGTAATTTAGTGTAAGTTTTATTAGTTTCATTTGTTCGCTCGTACACCCCTATCTCTAACACGGCTTTGGTACGCTCCATTGGTGGGTTGGGGGGGGGAGACGCGCGGACTGGTAAACCTGCGTTTCGTCCCTCGGATCACGAAGCCATAATGGCGCAGAGCCAGTGCTGCCAGCTGGAAACAAGGGAGACGGCAGTTCGATTCCCGGTCGCTCTCTAGTTTAAAAGGCTGTGATTCTTTCTCGGTTTGTGTTTTCTCTCTGCCTTTTCACCTAATACAGCCTTCTTTTGTCCAATCCCAGCACTGGATGCTGGCTTGGGACTGTATTCTTGCTTCCTATTGGTCTATTCTGTCTCCGCAGCTTTTAACTTGTAAAAATAGGAAATATAGACTGTATTTTCTCGAGTAGGAGTGTAAATATCCCCAAAAATTCTGCCCTAGATCTGTTTTTTAAGCATTGGACCAATTTAACCGGGAAACAAATGCCTCTTGCAAAACCAGAGATTATAAGTTTGTGTACTAGGGTTTGGCCTTTATATCAGTCATCAGATGGAGAGACTTGGCCTCAGTTTGGAACGCTGGATGATAAACTAATATTAAAATTAACATCACGACTTTGTTTAAAGGAAAGATGGGATGAGCTGAGATACGTCGAACCTTTCTTGCTACTTTCCACACGCCCCGAGATCCAAAATTCCAAAAAACATATATTGGCTTTAAAAAGGAAAAGTAGAAAAAATGAAAAGAAAGACGTGACCTTTAAAATGGAGTATGAGTGTGATAAATGAGTGAATGATAATGTTGGCTTTTGCATATATGAATTTAACATTTACCAATGATGATGTACTATGTAGAAATAGTAAAATATAGTTAAGCAGAAACAAGACTAGAGTGAATTGTAACTTTGAAATAGTTGTAGTGGATACATGGTGTAAGAGACGGTTCGAGAATCTCTCATCTGCCTCACAATCATCGACAAGGACAGAGACTGAAAACCCTAAAACACCCCAGAAGCAAAAGAGGACTTTTGCTCAGGAGTCCTGGCCTGGCCGAGGTGAGATGTTTGCCAAGTATTGCCTGTAGGTGCACCCATGGAGAAATACAATGCACAATGCATTCCTGAGAAAATTGGTACAGGTTGTGGTGGTACCGTGCTTGCACTGGAGCGAGGAGGACAGACCGTGATGGCGCCGTGCTTGCACCGGACCGAGAAGAAATAATTGGTCCAGAACACCTGCTTCTGTACCCCAAAAACCACAGGCCTCAAACAATAGTGGCAAAATTCCTCACCTTCTGGCCAATTGTCCCCCCCGCTCACGAAAAGACTATAAAGAGACACTCTAAGTTAACCCAGTTGAGAGCTCCCCACGGACGACGACGAGTCTATTGGCTGGACCACGAGGACTTCATACCATCCGTTGGTAGCTATTCCCCTCTCCCTCCTTCTCTCTCTCCCCACACTACTTTATTCCTCTTTCTTTCTCTCTCCCCTCTATCGCATAATCGTGTTGTTGGCACGCAATAAAGGTGCATTGTTGATTCAAATTGAAATCCCCGTTTGTGTCTTTTGCACTCTGAGATCGGTGATAGAACCATCACGACCCCCGCTCRTGCGAGCGGATCGTGACATTTAAATTGGCGTAGTCGGCAGGATCTGTTAGACTGAAGGGGCTGCAAGGTTGTGTGTAGTCTGTAATAGGGGAAGGACGTTTGGCTCCAGCCGCACCTAGCCCGACACTCCGAAAGGGTGAGCGGTGTCTAGAAAGCAAGGGGGGGCGACTCGAATTTCCCGCAAACTGCACACGCCTAAGCGAAAAGCACTCCTCTGTCTTCAGATTTTTCATGAAAGGATCTCTTGGTGCAAAAGGGGGAACTGYTGTTTTTAGTGTTTGTGTGTGTGCATTTGGTCTGCTTGGTGTAGCGAAGAGACAACCATAAGTAACTTAAGGAGTACCTCCCAGGCAGATTTTGGTCTCTTCACCCACTCAGGGAAGCGAAGGGAAAACACAGCCGAGTTTTGGTGTGTGTTGTTGTGTGTAATTAAGTTTACCTCCCTGTAGTGGTTTTTGTCCCTTCATAAAATGACAGAAAACCCCAGTGAGAAAGGTAAGACTGCATTTTATGCACTGCTAGCAAAACACAATGCCAAACCCTCTACGGGAGGGGAAGAATGGGCACAGAAAAACTGGTACAATTTAGAGAGTGTAATTGATAGAATATGCATTTTGCAACATGACTCGAAATTCAAACTTGGCCGAAACAAGTCCATAATTTGCTCTGTCCTAGGAGCATGCCTTACAGCAGCTATTGATAACCGCTCCAAGCGGTGCAATGAAGAAAACACAGTAATAGATTCMCTTCAGAATTTAGTAGAAATCTTGCAGAAAAAGGTATACGAGGACAGGCAAGAAATTCGCTCATTGCAGAGAGCCTTGCGAGAAGAATATCTTAGATGTTTAAACACTGCAGACACATCAAAGGASACAGAAGAAAAAGAAATCCCTCACATTAATCAAATATATCCTCAGAAAGAATTAGTGTCAGTAAAAAATTATGGGGACAATTGTTACCCTCGCATGAGACCCTTGATTAAAACAGAATACAGTTACCTTGATAATGAAGATYTTGACCCACATATCACTACTAAACAAATACCATACTCTGCTATTGAATTAGCCAAGTTAAAAAAGGAGTATGGACGCCTCCCCCACGAATCCAAGACTGAATATGTCTTCCGAGTATCTCTCACCGGAGGAGACCAAATTAAATTAACTGAACAGGAGGCCGCTGGATACTGGGGACATGGAGTTTTCTTAACCACAGGAGACAAACATGACACATGGTCCCTGACTCAGCGTGCAGCTTATTGGGCTGGGGGACTTAATCCGCTAGAAAGGGGAGACCCTTTAGCTATARTTAGCACCCCAGACCAACTTCTGGAAAGTGTCCAAAAGGCCGCTTGTCTACAAATGATATATGAAAGGAGTTTAATTCCTGGAYATGAATCCCCGATGCAGTTACCGGTGAAGCCCAAACTTATGATCCCTTTAATTCGAGGCCTCCCTGAATCACTTAAACCTACAGCAATTCTCCTCCAAAAAACCATAGCAGCTGTGGGTCCTGTTGACAGACTAGATAGATTCCTTGGACACCCAAGTGACCATACTGGTCTTACTGATCCAGGTTTTACTCCAGGCTCGACTCCCGGTCAACCGCATCCTCTAGGTGCACAATCTAATCCATCTGCTGATGACCGCAAAGTTTGGACGTGGAGCGAGGTCGCAGAGGAGCTAATTAATTACAGTAGGAAATATGGACCTATAAGAACTCTAGAAGAAAAATCAGAGAAAACAAAAGGTGTCAGGCACATTGGGACTCCTTACAAGGTAAACCCGGAGAAGGGGAAGCAGACCAATAACCGTCAGTATTGGTGGTTATTAGGCACCAGGAAGGGGATCCCCAAAGATGTGATGGATGGCCTGCCGCTGGATAAATTAAGTAAAGTAGTTTCTAACTGGCCCTGTCCAAAACCCACTTCAATGCAACCTAGTGCACCACCTTTCCCTCAGAATCTGGGCAGTGAGCCAAACCAACCTCACCCTCCACACTCGAGCAACGAACCAGAACTAGTCCCTCACAACAATGCGGGCAGTAAGCCAAGCCAACTTCTTCCTCAGAATCCAGGTAAAGAATCAGAACAGCTCCTTTCTCGTAAGCAGTTAAACTAGAAACTCCGTTTCTCACAGGTGGGCGAAGGAACGGAGCATGGATATATTTGAGAATGCTCACCAAAAATAATAAAACTGGAGATTTAATGATCACAGCCATAACAGGTCCTAAACGAGCTCTTGTAACTTTCCTTATTGACACTGGAGCACAAWTTTCTGCATTAACAAAGAAAGATGCCCAGAGAGCGGGTGTTGTTCCGACTAAAGACCGATATTGTGTTTTAAATGCTTTGGGAACAACAGAAGCTATGAAGGTAGCCTTAGTTAAGCTCACTTTACCTGGAGAGGAAAACCAACTCTCTATTAACATGGTGATTGGDGATATCCCAACCAATTTATTAGGGATGAATGCCCTTGCTGGGAGGCAGTGGGAAGACTCAGAGGGTCTTCTTTGGTCTTTTGGCACGCCGCGCTTTAACATCAGGCTGCTTCAAACCGCACCCTCCCTA
>JACAXG010000703.1:0-43196 GCA_018881555.1 Amblyornis subalaris
CTCTACTTTGTTTCTTTATATCTCTCCCCTCTATCGCATAATCGTGTTGTTGGCACTCAATAAAAGTGCACTGTTGATGAAAAATTGAAATCCCTGTTGTGTCTTTTGCACTCCTGAGATCGGTGATAGAACCATCACGACCCCCGCTCGCATTAGCGGATCGTGACAAACCGGCAGGATGGGTGTATAATACTGTCATAGGTTGACCCAGTGTGAAACAAATCTGATTGGTTAAAACAGGTGATGGACAGTTGTATAAGCCACTTGATTTCAGAACACGCCTCTGTGGAAAGAATGTTATAAAAAACCACCCAGGAAGTAACTCTCACTTGTTCCCCTGCCGGCACCCATGGCAGGAGGGCCCCCTGGGCCTGGGGCCTATGGCCCAGGGTCCGGTGTGGGGCCCGGCCTCCCCCTCACCGGCCTGCTCCATCTGGACCCGAGAGGAGCTCAGACTAGCCGAGATAAGCCATTTAGACCCGAGAGGAGCTGGCCATCTGGACCAAGACCACGCTGGAGTCGAGCCAAGAGAGGGAGAGACGGCTGAGAGAGACGAGCCAAGACCCCCCTCCTTGCTTTCCCTTTCGGAGGTGGATGGGTGAGATCAAAGGGTGACCTTGCTCCTGTAGAGATAAGACGAATGCCATAAATTAATTAGCAGCTAATAAGACTGTTGCAAAATTGGGTAGCTGCCAGCGCAGAAACGCAGTTTGGGGGGGAAGAGCCTTGGGCCAGGGAAGAGAGTCTGATACAGACTAGAGACGCAGCTGAACAGCTGAATTATCTGATGGGAGCATGTAAACTGTGACAAATACTTCTGTAGGCATTTTCTGCAAATATTAACCTCTTCTCTAAGCCAGAGAGAAAGGAAAGCAAATCATGTGAAAAACTGTTATGGCGACCAGCAGCCTAATGGAAGAGAAGATGGAAGTGCCAGAGGAGGAGCCATCTTTACCAGCATCGGGATTTCACCTTTGTGTGAGCTGTGTGATCTGGAATAGTGCCAAACTATGTTTTTCTGTAATTAACAAAATATGAGACATGGGGGAATTTGAAATTCACAGCCTAGGATAAGAACATTTTATGTTGTGAGCAGATGAAATTGCAGCCTTTGGAGATTATGAGTAAAAGCAGGAGACTGTACTATTGGTGCCTTTAGACTGGGATGACTTATTCTTAAATGCTTAACCCCATCAGATTTTTCTTGTGACCCACAAACTGCCGCGAGTATTGTGGGAGAGAGGATATGCCACTGCAAAACCTGGGCGGGCTGTGGTGTTTTCCTGAAGGTTTGGGACCACGCTGAAGACACTCTGTAGGGAGCTATCTTCCGTGGGATGGATCCCACTACATGACAGAAAGAACTCTTAATCCCATAAAGTGGCAATAAGAACTATTAATCGAAAGATCAGAATCTCATGTTTATGTCCTTTGCGTGATCAGTAAGGAAGACGGAGATGTATTGGGAGGAGAATGATATTTGTACATTATGCCTTAATATTTTCATTATTATTTTATTCTTTCTGTTCTTAGTAGTAGTTAGTGAATAAAATTATTTAATTTTTCAAGCTTGCAGCCTGTTTTTGCTGTCTCATATCCTCTGAAGAATATAGCATGGAGATCTGGGGTCAACCCTCAGGCTAACCCTGATGGCAAGAGTTATCGATTAGTGCAGGATTTGAGAGCAATTAACAAGATAACAGAGGATATACATCCAGTTGTAGCAAACCCATATACACTTTTATCCACACTCACAGATGAACTGGGGTGGTTTACTGTTTTAGATCTGAAAGATGCCTTCTTCTGTATCCCTGTGCATAAAAATTGCCAAGAACTTTTTGCTTTCGAGGGGGAAAATCCCGAGACTGGGAGAAAAAATCAGCTAACTTGGACAGTGCTACCTCAGGGTTTTAAGAACAGCCCAACAGTATTTGGAAAGCAACTTGCAAAGGAATTGGAAGATTGGAAAAGGCAGGAACCAGAAGGGGTTATTCTTCAATATGTTGATGATATCTTATTAGCTGCCAAATCACAATATAGCTGTATCCAGTTAACCATAAGCTTGCTAAACTTTTTGGGACTAAGTGGATACTGGGTCTCAAAAGCAAAAGCACAGGTTGCCAAAGAAGCCGTGATTTATCTGGGGCTTGAGATCTTTTGTGGTCATCGGAGGCTCAGCAGAGAATGAAAGGAAGCCATCTGTCATCTTCCCGAGCCCCACACCATAAGAGAAATGCAAGCTTTCTTGGGAATGGTAGGTTGGCATCGCCTGTGGATACCAAGTTATGGACTCCTAGTCAAACCTCTCTATGGAGCCCTAAAAGCAGCCAAAAAGGGAATTATCATATGGACAGAAAGTACAAGGGCTGCATTTTAACAGCTGAAACACTCTCTCAGGTCAGCCCCTGCCCTAGGGTTGCTGGACTTAACTAAACCATTTGAACTCTACACATGAGCGACTGAATGTTGGCTTAGGAGTACTAGCACATCATCTTGGAAACCAGCAAAGGGCTGTGGCCTATTTCTCAAAACAGCTGGACAATGTCAGCCAAGGGTGGCTTGTGTTGTAATAAACAGGATGGATTTTGGGGTCCTGCAGTCTTCCTGAAAGTGTGGCGCGTGTCCGGTGGTGCCGGACGCGTTCGGCGGTGCACACACACACACAAAGGCATACTTAGTCAGAGGCAAAGAGTTGGAGGGGTTCTCCTTGTGTGTTCCACGAAATAGGTTTATTCCATGAATTGTCAGGGAAGGAGAACTCAGAACAATGGAGGGTTCAGGGTTTTATCCCAGGGGCAGTGGGGGCGGAGAGACAACAGGGACCAATGGGTTGAGGGTCAGGGGTTGGAGAGAAGGCAGGGTAATACAACTTCAACCAATAGGGGCAAATAAGGGGAGGAGCAGGGTACAGGAATAAATGGGATGTCTGAGTAAGGGAGAACACTCTAGAACTGAATCTTATAAGGGAACAAGGAGTAACAGGCTGCTCGGTCACTCTTGTGGCCGGCCCAAACACCCGCAGCATCCCCTGCTGCAGGGTCAGCCACCGCTACAGGCCTGGGTGCTTGAAAGCTGTGGCAGCAACTGTTATCCTAATCCAAGAGGCCAGGAAACTCACCCTGGGACAACACGTCGTAGTGTACGTACCCCATGCCGTAGCAGCTGTACTCCAACAAAAGGGGGGCCATTGGTTGTCCCCCAGCAGGATGCTCAAATATCAGGCTGTGTTGTTAGAACAAGATGATGTTACCCTAAAAACAACTTCTGTTGTTAACCCTGCCATGTTTCTGTCCTAAACCTCAATTGAAAATGTGCCTGAACATGACTGTTTACAAACGATTAAAGAAGTTTATTCCAGCAGACCAGACCTGAAGGATGTACCCTTAGAAAATCCAGACTGGGAGCTGTTTACAGACGGGAGCAGCTTCATGAAAAATGGTAAGCGAATGACAGGTTATGCAGTGACAACCACGGACAAGGTGATCGAGGCAAAGGCCCTGCCAGCAGATGTGACACTGCAGAAAGCTGAACTGATTGCACTGACAAGGGCCCTGGAACTGAGTGAAGGAAAGAAGGTAAACATATGGACAGATTCCAAATATGCTTTTAGTGTTGTCCATGACCATGGAGCCATCTGGAAGGAGAGAGGACTGTTGAATGCTCAAGGTAATGAAATCAAACATGCTGAACATATCCTTGCCCTCTTGGAGAGTATCAAGAAACCTACAGAAGTAGCTATCATGCATTGTAAGGGTCACCAGAAAGGGAAAACCACTCCAGAATTGGGAAATCACTTCGCTGATAAAGCAGCAAAAGGGGCTGCAAAAAAAGGCATCCTAGCAGTAATACGAAAGAAAGAAATCGACTTGTCAGGATATAGTCCAAAGTATGACCAAGCAGATCACAAATTAATTAAATTTCTTAAAGCTGAAATCAAAGAAAGTGGGTGGGCTGTCACACCAGTAGGGCAAGTTGTAGTCCCACCCTTGGTCCTTCGGGAAATAGTTCAGCGAGAACATGAGAGCACTCATTGGGGAACAGAAAACCTTTTGAAACACCTGAGAAAAGTAGCGATAGGAAAAGGAATGACTGATATTGTACAATCTGTAACAAGCAAATGCGAGGTTTACAGCCACAATAACCCCGGCACCACCAAAAGAGTTGTGTTAGGAGTCACAAAGGCAGGGGATCTTCCTGGAGATTACTGGCAAATAGATTTTGCTGAGTTACCATGCAAAGAGGGATACAGATACATACTCGTACTTGTGGACTCATTCATTGTCTGGCCTGAAGCCTACCCCTGTCACACTAACACAGCTAAAGAGGTGGTGAAGCTTTTGCTTAATTATATAATTCCAAGATTCGGGGTTCCTTTGGGAATGTCATCAGACAGGGGACTCCACTTTATTGCAACAGTGTTTGGGGAAGTTAGTCGAATTTTGGGAAAAACTTGGGATCTACATACACCATATAGACCCCAAGCAAGTGGTAAAGTTAAATGTATGAATGGAACCCTAAAAACACAAATTAGTAAAATCTGTCAAGAGACATCTATGACATGGTTTTGGGCCTTGCCTATAGCCTTACTGAGAATTCGTATTCAGCCGAGACGGAGGGACAATATAAGTCCTTATGAAATACTGTATGGCAGGCCTTATCAAGTACCACATATTCCGGGAGAAATTCAAATGAGGGGGAAACTTGATTTGCAGAGATATTTAATTGCTTTAAGTTCCACTTTGCAGAAGCTCCAGAGATTCATCATGTTATCCAGACCAATCGGACTGGACACACCTCCTCATCTGTTCCAGCCTGGAGACTGGGTCTACGTTAGGTGGTGGGACAGTGATCCTTTACAAGCCAAGTAGAGAGGCCCATTCCAAGTCCTGCTGACTACCCTCACCACAGTCAAGGTTGCTGGCAAAGGACCGTAGATCCACTACTCCAGAGTTAAGAAGGCTTCTGCTCCTGAGACCACCGAAAAGAAACCAGAGACTGATGCAGACCAAGATTATGTGGTCTAAACTGTTCTTTTCATGTTTGCTATCCGCACATTTGGTAACCATGACTCAGGGTTGGCACCAAGATTTGCATGGGAACCTAGTTAAAAATGTATCCAAAGCCCTTAATAACTGCTGGATTTGTACCCAGTTGCCTCCCTTAGATGGGAGTAACAACTGGCCACTAATTGGCATTTTAATGAATGCAAACCGCACCAAAAGCTGGGAACAAATCAGTAATAACACCATTTTGCCTCCTATACCCCTGAGCGGCCCAGTAGATTGTGGAAATTATACAGTTCCCTGTGCAATTGTAAATGCTACAGGAAAAGCCATTCTTCCCTCATATTGTGATAAGACCAAATTTATGGAAAGGATAAGCCCAAGAATGGTAAGAAAGATGGAATTGACATCATGGAAACTAGCTTTACCAGATGGGACGGGGTGGTATTGGATATGTGACAATAAGGCTTGGAAAGTCCTGCCCATAGACAAAGATCAGGTCTGTGCCCTTGGGGCTGTAGTTCCAAACATAACAATATGACCATATTGAAAATTCAAATGGAAGGATGAAAAGATCTAGTAATCCCCTCACTGAGCATCCCACACTTTTCTGTAGTATAGTCAGAGCTCTTATTCCCCCTCTCTAGGAGTAGTTGAACTGGAGAGGGCAGTTGTAAACATCTCATCTGTTGTGGAGCATATCGAACGGCAATCTACGGATGCAATTTCAGCCCTGCAGGAGGAAGTCCATAGCCTGGCTGGTATGGTTTTGCAACCTAGAATGGCTCTTAATTACATATTGGCTGCTCAAGGAGGTGTATGTGCGATTATTAACACCACTTGTTCTTATGTGGACCAGAGTGGAAGAATTAGGAAGGATTTGAATGAAATTCAGGAGATCCAAATTTTACATGAAATAGGTCTCAGAAATAACACCTTAAACTTTGACTATGTCTTTGACACCCTCACTTCATGGTTACCAACCTGGCCCTGGATAAAAGAAGTGTTCATAGTAGTAGTAATTGTAATTATTTTCTGTATGATAGCTGGCTGTGTCAATCGATTCTGTTGCTAGACCTAGATGATAAAGACTCGACAAGGAAGACATCCTTGTCTAAGTCTTTAAAAGGGGGGAAATTATGCCAGAGAGATTTTTGCTTTTATGCTTTTTATATTAGTAGCATTTTTACTTTTATACTTTTATATATTAGTAACCCTATAATCCTGTAACCTCTGCCCTGCAACCTTGTAACTAGCAAATTCCTTMTCCCTATCCTATAGACAAAATAGAACCAAGTTATCARCCTTTAAGCATCCCAGAGTTGGACTTGATATCCRAAAAATGAAGCTACTGAAGTAAGCAGAAAACTTCCAATAGAAACCTGACACAAGGAATAGTGTGACTAAATTCTGCTTTTCATTGGAGAATATTTCAAAACTATGTTAATTCACTGAAACCCTATAATAGTAGAAGCCTGAACGTGCACAGAACCCCTCTTTTGTACCCTTTTTACCCTTTTTTACCTTTGTATAACTTACACTTTCTTGACTCCGCATGCAGGATTGGGCCCAAAACCCTGTGGACACGGTCGCTCCCGGGGACACTCCTGGGACAGCTTTGCTTTCTCTGAACCTCTTAATAATTTTTTTACTTTTTACCCTCTTATCCAGCCTCAGCCTCTACTTTTCAAACATATAAGGCAACAGTACAAGATACTCCTGCATCCACTTCAGACTCTGTAGTTGGAGGTGTCCGATTTTACTGATACCTCAGCCAAACACATTGATGGTAAATGGAAGTACAGAGCAGTGGCTCTGAATATTAAAACAGGAGTAAAAGTAGTAAAAGAAGGAATAAGAAAGTAGACAGATGGGAGAGTTGAAAGTTGTATTACTGGCAATTAAAGGATGTTAATTGTTATGCGACCTGGGCTGGTGCTATACAGGGGTTGTGTCAGTGGAAAGTGTTAAATTAGCAAGTGAGTGGAAAGGAAGTTTGGTAGAAGAAAGAATGGAAATGATTGTTATTACAGGCTCAGTCCCAACAAATCCACACAGGATGAGTTAAAACTCATACAAATGACCAAACTTTATAAGTTTATTGGAACAACAAAGTAGATAAGCTGACAAAAAATCAGAGATAAAAAAAAATTGATCCACAACATTGGTATAAATTTGCTGCATGATTCATAAGTTCATTAGTTTCTCTAATAACCTTGGATGTTTAAGTATATTCTTACTAGACAAAAGATTAGGTGTATCTGGACTCAAGACAAGGAACCACTCAAACAGCAGTGAAAAGGACTGTTCGCTACCTCCACAGCTGTGAAGGCTACTGACAGAGAGTCCTGGGCTTCTATAAGCGAATAAAGCCAACTGCGGACACAGAGAAACCACACTGGACTACACAGTAACTAATGAATCTGCTGTAGCTAAAGCTGTAACATAATCAAAGACTCTAAGATAACAATTATTGTATTGTTTACATTTTATGTTTACAGATTAATGTTTTCAGTACTGTAGCATGGCTGCTCACACCTGAACTAGTCAGCCATTCCAACAAAAACTTACAACTAAGAATTGTAAAAGAAAAACAAAAAGGAAAACAATGCTGTTTTTCCTAGAAGCCACTCTAATGTAAAGACACAGAGGGCAAAATGCTACCTGACCCTTGGAGGGGAAATTCTCACACATAAATCTACTACAAGCTGTGACACTGATAACAAGCCACAGTAACTGCTGAATGTTTTCAGTTTCCCACGCATTTCATGAAAGTATTCAAATGATAAGAATTCCACACCAAACATATTTTCTAAAAGTCTTCCTCCAACTGAAGGGATACTCCTTCTGGAAGGAAAGACATCCCAAATCTTCCTAAATCAACAAAGCCTGGTAATACAATCAGTGCTTTGCAACTTAGCAACCTTTCAAAGGTAATTAAAACAAAATTAAATGGCTTTGGATTTGCTTTTAGCATCCAAAGGTGGTGTGTGCACAGTTTTCAACACCAGTTGCTATGTATATTTAGATGAGACTGAGAATACACACTGATCTAAAAGTAATTAAAAGAACACTGGAATCTTTCATGAAATACAAAAATCAAAGGGAAAATATATCTAATTGGATACCCTCATGGATTCTTAATTTAAATATAGCCATGAGAAAATTGATCAGCCTAACATTAATATCTAGTATATGAATTCTATTTCAAATTTGCAAAATTAAATTTAAGAAAATGTGTAAATCTAACAAAACAATTTTCTCTGAGTCTCAGAAGAATGCACAACGATTCTACTTAAGTTTGTTTGCATCGTATTAAAATTATTGATTAATACTGTTAAATACTATGTAATCTAAAAAATTTTAATTGTTTTAATTAAAATTTATATATGTTTTGTAATTTCCTGCAAGTATTGCTTTAAAATGCTTGTGTCTTGTTTTAAAATGCTTGTGTCTTCACCCTGGTTGTCACAGTGAGTAAAAAAGGATTTTTTCTTTAAATATAACTTGAATTCTCATATGATTGAGATCAGTTTTGTATGCCTCTTCCTACTTTCTCAGGGCAAGGCATAAAATTCCCAATTGGAGTAATATACTAAGTAAATAGAAACAATTGAGCTTCATTACATCTTTAATTTCCCTGAGACAACCAGAACACTCCATAGTATTTTAATGTTTATTCAAATTATTATTGTAAAATTGTCTAACATTTAATATGTTGACCAAGAACATGTGAAATACTAAACTTCACTGAAGAAGAACACTGGACAAAGAGTGAATGGAAGCAAAAGGAGTTGCTGACCATCTACTGAATTCCTCTGACTACTGCAACCAAGAGACTGACTCCATGAACTTTTTTTTGTTCCTGATTTACATCTCATCTTTCTATGATTTTAAGACTCAAGGGGTGGAGGACATCCTAGTCTACACAAACTGATAACAACATAAGTAAAGTAATTTATTGAATTGTCCCCAACTACCATGAACATTGTAAATTAAATGTTTTATCTCATCATTATGATTCCTTTGTTTATCAGTAATCATTTTGCATCTATATATAATTTGTATCACATAATACATGAAATACATAAACTGAAGCAACAGCAAGCGCTTCTTATCGAAATAAATAACACATGTAACACCTTTTGAAGAAGTAGTAATTCTTAAGAGATCAGTGTTTATCAAAACACTCAGCGATGGTGTGCACATACATGGTAGATGCTTTTATAGCATGGAGGCAAGAGGTACCTGCACTACCACTCCATGACATAAAGTCAAGTGTCTGCAGTCAAGGGGTGGATTGTGGCAGGACAGATCACGCTCCCCCCCCCATCATCAAGAAGCTTATCTGCTGTTTATTTACTGATGCATAAATCAGAGGTATCTCTCCCTTTTTCTCAGTCATCATGAGCTATCCTGGCGCCACCGGATTAAGACTTACAGCTGACAGTAATCATCTTGCTATGGGAGTGAGATTGTAAAAGATAAACTGGAATTTGTGACTGACAGACACTACCTTTACAAACTATAAAAGATGTACCTTAACTTTCACAAAGCAGAAATCTTCTGCACACTCTCTGAGTGCTATGGGAGAGTTCTCCCCAAAGTCGAGGCGTTGATCTTTGCGGTTACTCTTCCGGAAGTTGAGTGGAAGCATGCTTTTGTACACCATAATTATTTGTTGGTAAGTTACATTGTCTCCTAATCTATACTATTTCTTCTCTAGCTGTAATATAGGTACCTTTATCATGCACTGTAATCTACTAGTAATAATTCTTTTGTTTATCCTGTGTAGTAAGTAGTCTGTTTAAAGTCGTGTCTGTTATTCTTGTGTCTATTCAATAAATAATTCATGTTTTAATAGATCTAATTGGCCATTATTAAGAATTTGTGGGCGAGAGTGATTTTGGGGTGCAGGTCACCTCAATGGAGCTACTGCCAGAAATCTGAGAAAGGCAGAGTCTGTCTAAACTCTCACTCCCATTCGTAACAATCCTATAGGAAAAGTTTCTGGATGACAATACAGGATTAGATTTTGATGAATATAATATTGCTCAAACTCAAACCCTGAGACACTACAAAGAATAAACTCTTTGGACAAATTAAGGCTGTCTATGTCTGGTTCTATATGCAAATGTCATTTTATTGTTTAGAAAGGTTTTTTGCATATGCTGCTCTTCAACCATCATGTCTGCCGTATCATTGACTTGAGCTGACCTGTTGCCTTAAAGAGATTTTCTCTACACCTTTCTAAGACAGAAGCATCAGAAAGTATGCAATAATTGAGCAAGATGTTACACAGATATAAGTTTCAAAACCTGGATCTGGTTGAGATTTCTACTATTAGCCATCATCATTAGGGTGGAAAGATTTCTCTATAATACTGTTGACAACAGCTGTCTGAAATGGACTAATCTTTGTATGTGTGAGATGTATGTGATCTTCATGCCTTTATCCGGTAGATAACCAAAAGATGGCTTATTTTTCTAGTGACAAAATTCCCTAACATGTCATATCTGAGCATGTTGAAAACTGATAAAAATGCTCAGAGGACAAAAGATGAGCCCCAGTTCTCACTCAGCAAGTTTATTTAAAAGGGGCCTGCTGTACTACTTTTACCTGAGATGGGCACACAGGAGAAACACAACAATGTTCTCAGGAGGTTAAAACCCCAAACTTTACTGGCAAACTTCAGAAGACGAGAAATTTGGCAAAATTTAAAACAAAACATTCAATCAAAATAAAGCAGTTCACCGAGTATAGACTTAGCAAACTCTACCCATCCAACCTTAAATTACCCATATTTCGAGAAGAGGAAATTAGGACCAGAAAAGAAGAGAAAGAGGGAAAGAGAAAGAGAGAAAAAGAAAGAGAAAAGCAAGATACAGCTACTGCCTTAGATCCAAACATGGTCTCAGCTGCCATAAAATCCAAGGACAATAAGGATGTGACCACTTGCATCTCAGGGCAATGGGTTTTATCTGCTCTGGCCTCGTGTGGCCACCTCCCCCCCTCCAGGTAGGGCTTCTGGTCATCTGGCCACTCTGGAGCTAGATTAGGGCTGCAGGGGTGGGGTGTGGGGCATCGCTTCAATTTTGCCAGTGACTGGCAGCCATTCTGGGCTGGATTAGAGACTCCAGGGGAGTGGGGTGTGGCACAGTGTACATCCCACTTCCGCAGAACTTGCCCTGCCTCCACACACACACTTCAGTTGTTTTGATCCAGTAATCATTTTCTCCAGTCTCTCATGCCCTCTAAGACCACAAAAAGTACACCCCCATCTTATTTGGTCTCATCATCGCTAGCTTTCTTGAGAAAATAAATCCCTATTGTATTGAGCATCAATGGCATTCCTGTTTCTGAAATAATTGCTAAATATCAGGTTGCTGAGCTTCCCAATGTTGTTGATGCCCTGAGGCCTTAAAAGAATCTTTTCCCTATGGGACACCAACAGTACATTAATGAATGAGAATAATTTGACCCCCTGTACTCTACAAGAGCGTATTGGGTTTGCATGGCCAGGTTTTGGTAGCAGGGGGGCTACAGGGGTGGCTTCTGTGAGAAGCTGACAGAAGCTTCCCTTGTCTGATAGAGCCAATGCCAGGAGGCTCCAGGGTGGACCCACAGCTGACCAAGGCCGAGCCCATCAGCCACGGTGGTAACACCTCTGTGATAACACATTTAAGAAGGAGGGGAAAACCCCCTGCAGCAAGTGTAGCCAGAGAGCAGAGTGAGAATATGTGAGAGGAAGAGCTCTGCAGACACCCAGGTCAGTGAAGAAGGAGTGGGGGAGGAGGTGCTCCAGGTGCTGGAGCTGGGATTCCCCTGCAGCCTGTGGCACAGCCCATGGTGAGGCAGCTGTGCCCCTGCAGCCCATGGAGGGCATGGGGGAGCAGAGATCCACCTGCAGCCCATGGAGGAGCCCATGCTGGAGCAGGTGGATGACCAAAGGAGACTGTGACCTCATGGGAAGCCCATGCTGGAGCAGCCTGTTCCTGAAGGACTGCAGCCCATGGAAGGGATCCATACTGGAGCAGTTTATTAAAAACTGCAGCCTGTGGGAAGGACTCAGAGAAGTTTGAGGAGGACTGTCTCCAGTCTCCCATGGAAGGGACCCCATGCTGGAACAGGGGACGAGTGTGAGGAGTCCTCCCCCTGAGGTTGGAAGGAGCAGCAGAGATAATATGTGCTGAACTGACCATAATCCCCATTTCCCATTCCCCTGTGCCATTGCAGGGAGGAGGTAAAGAATGGTGAATAAAGTTAAACCCAGGAAGGAGGAAGGGGTGGAGGGAAGGTGTTTTAAAATTTGTTTTTATTTCTCATTATCCTGCTCTGTTTAATTGGTAATAAATTCAACTGATTTCCCTGAGTCGTGTCTGTTTTGCCCATGACAGTAATTTTTGAGTGATCTCTCCCTGTCCTTATCTCAACTCATGAGCCTTTTGTTATATTTTCTCTCCTCAGTTCAGATGAGGAGGGAATCGATAGAGCAGCTTTGGTGGGCACCTGGCATCCAGTCAAGGTCAAACCACCACAGCCTGAAAGAAGGATGGTGTATTTAGTCTATATCTAAAATAGCTATGCTAATAAACAGTGCTAATGGATCTGAAACAGACTCATAACTAGACAGGAATTATTATATCAGTTCTTGAGGTGAAAGAATTTCCAGTGTAACAAAGAACATCCAAAGATGTGCTGGTTTGAAAGTAAACTGATGGGAGAAACGAACCCCACACAATTACCTTGAGAGAGATTTCAGGTTGGAGTTACAATTTAATAGAAACATTACAATAAATACAATGATACAGAGGAAACTGGCTTAAACTCACAAAGTCAGAGTACAACCTGGCACCCTGTTGGTCAGGGTGGTGGTCACAGTCCTATCAAGCAGTGGTTGCAGTCCTGTTGAAGCGATGGTTGCAGTCGAAAGCAGTGGTCCTGTGGAAGCTAGTCCTCCTCTGGATCTGTCAAGTGGTGGTGGTGGTGTCCCAAGTCCCCATTTATATACGCTCAGGTTCAGGTGGGAAGTTTCCCAATGGAATGATGTAATACTGTGAGTCACTGCAGCTGCCTATTCTGCTGGTGCTGTTAGGCCATTATGGCCCATTAGCAGAGATGACCCCTCAGGCTGGGTGTGCCTGTGCTGGTGCTTCCCCAGAGGGAGTTATCACAGCTGAGTCATTGGTGTGAAGAGAAAGAAACACTGCCCTGCCTCGCAGGGTCTCTCTTATCTCTTCTCATTTAACACCCAGCTTGTAGCCTGAGGGGTCTGGTGTGCACTGGTCAACTATCATTAACAGTTTGTCAGAAATGACATAAAGGGGAGTAGAATACACTGTTTGGGTTACACCCACATAGTGCTAAACTTTTCCTGTAACCACGACAATAGTAAAGCTGAGAAGAAAATCCAGATATTAATACTTTCAAGCCAACACCTTTGTGACCTGTATTATTGGCATTTAAAACAGTCAGGTACCCACCCACTGTCTGTTTAGATAAACTGTTTGAACATTTTAAGTTATAATAAGTGCTATGTCAGCTTCTTGTAAAGCATAAAATAATAATTACCTATTCCAAGTAAAAGCATTAAGCAAATATTTGGGCAGTTCACTCAATATTTTGGAGCAAATGAGAGAATTATTTTGTACAGAAACAGGTAGAATTATTAGAGATTATTATTTTCTTACTGTGCCGGTTTGAACATGAACCAGCAGGGGAAATTAACCACACACAAATACTTTGCAAGAGGTTTTAGGTCAGAGTTACAATTTTAATAGAAAGGTTACAATAAATGCAGTAATACAGAAACAAAACTAGCTTAAACGACAAGGTCAGAGTACAACCTGATACCCTGTTGACCAGGGTGGTAGCTGTAGTCCGATTAAGCACTGGTAGCAGTGCTGCTGAAGTGGGGGTTGAAAGCAGTGGCCTTGTCCTCCAGTGGAAATTCAGCTCCTCCGCTGGGCACCCAGTGGTGGTTCGAAGTCCTAAGAACTGTCCATTTATCTGGTGGTTCTTAGGTGGTACCTCCCCCTGGGCGGGGATTTCCACAATGGAGATGATGTAATCCTTTGAGTCATAGGATGTTTCTGGAGTTCTATTTGTCGGTGCTTATCCAGTTTGGTAATGGGCCATTAACAGAGATAATCCTCTCAGGATGGGTAGTGCTTCAGTTTCCCGGGAGAGTTATCACAGTTGAGATAAGAAACAATACCCCACCTCACACGGTCTACCTCTCCTCAGCTGGTAGCTTGAGGAACCAGGTGTGTACCCAGCTACTGTGAACGACTGTCCTGGGTTAGTCATATATTCTATTACCACCCACAAAAGCTGGATAAATTCAGTTACATACCTGGTCCCTGAGGGACTCCTTATCTCAACTGAGATAAGCACTCCAGCCGACAGCAAGCACCACCCATCCTGATTATCTAATCTCAGCTAATGGCTCATTACACCACCCAGCTTGATTAATGGCCCGATCTTGGACTTGGAATGTCAGAAGACCACAAAGATCATCAGAAGACCACGAAGATCATCCGAGCTTGTTGCCAAAGCAACCAATAGAACATCGGGAAAATCCTCTTCCATTGTGGAAGTCCCTGCCCCTGGGGGAGGTGCCAGCCAAGAAACACAACATAAAACAAGGGTTTGGGATGGGAGAAAACACTCTCGACTCGACTTGACTCGACTGGACTGGACTCCACTCCTCGGAATTGGACTCAGCTACTCCACTCCTCTGGACTGGACTCTACTCCACTCGACTGGACTCCACTCCACTGCTCTACTGGACTGGACTACCGGGACTGGACTACCAGGCTTTTCTGCAGTACCAGTGCCTACCTGGACTACACAGCTACCACCCTGGTCAACAGGGTGTCAGGTTGTACTGTGACTCTGTCGGTTTGTTTGAGCTGGTGTTTCTGTATTGCTGCATTTATTTTAACCTTTTTTATTAAAATTGTAATTTTGACCTAAATCTCTCGAGATATTTTGTGTGGGGTTAATTTCCCCTGCTGGTTTACAGTCAAACCAGCACACATTTTTGGCGACCCAACAGTGGGGCACGAGAGTAAAGTCAGAATTACAATTTTGCATTACAGAAACAACTTAGTCACCATGATACTTGAAATGTTTACCTGGATTTTGTACCTGGCTCTATACATTTTTCCGCACACAGGGAACTATCTGCCTGTTGTATTGCTGCTTTTGAGAGCAGAGAATCGAACCAAAATTGCTTTCCTGATTTATTATGCTTACTCCATGATAACTTCGGAAACAATGAACCTTATCTGGAATATATACTCAGTTCTGTTTGCCTGTCCTAGTCTGGGCTCCTACCTCTGGAGCCTCATTAATAATCACACCCGGCCTGTGGGGGGAAGGGGAGAGAATGGTTTCTTCCAGCCTGACACTGCAGTTTTTGAAAATATCAAGTTCCCCCTGGATGTTAAGGACTTAATAATCTTGTTGCTAATTTTGTTTTGTCTTCTCCGTACGGCCTGCACTGTCTACACCATGCTTGCCATCAGGTCAGTGCTTGGTGTGGTACAGCACCCTCAGGAGGAGAAAACAGCTGAGTCAACAGGCACCATGTCCTCACAAAACATAACTGAACCACAGGAAAAAGAGAACACAGCAACAGCCACCACATCCACACAAACTGGCACTGAACCAGAAGGCCACCCTAAGCCGGTAGCAGTTGCTCCTGTCCAGAAGTGAAAGTGCAAGAGTAAATCAGTCCGCACAGTGCCTGACGAGGAGGCGGCAGGACCCTCCCACCCAGTGGAAGAGACGGAACCAGAGATCATCATTCGCTCTCTATCCCTGGGTGAGATACGGGAGCTGCAGAGGGAGTTCACTTGCCAGGCAAATGAATCCATATTGACCTGGCTGCTCTGCATCTGGGATGCCACAGCCAACGACACCATCCTGGAAGGCAGTGAGGCCAGGACACTGGGATCCATGTCCCGGGATCCAGTCATTGACCAGGGAGTCGGGAGAACCCAGGAGACACTCAACCTCTGGCGGTGACTACTGGCAAGCATCAGGGAAAGATACCTTTGCAAGGAAGACCTCCATGTGCAACAAGGCAAATGGCACACAATGGAGCGGGATATCCGGTGCCTGAGGGAATTGGCTGTACTGGAGATCATCTTTTCAGAAGATGAAAGATTCCCCAAGAGCCCAGATGGTGTCCACTGCACGTTGCAGATGTGGTTAAAGTTCGCACAGCTGGGACCAGAGATCTACACCCAGTACTAAGCAACGCTGCAATGGAGGGAAGGAGAGAAAAAGGTGGGCGCACTGGTTAATAAATTGAGAATCTATGAGGACACTGTCACCACCCTGTTATGCAGCCATGTTTCATCTGTTGAAACCAAGCTGGCCGAGCACATCCGGAGCCTGGAGGAGAAAATTGAAGAGAGCCACCAAAAGCTGAGGAAGGAGCTACAGGGAATTTCCCACTTCTCCCCAGCACCAACCAGTTTCTGCTATCTGGAGCAGGCGTCCTCCAGCCAAAGGAAGAGGATACACTCCGAGAGGTAACCTGTGGTTCTTCCTCAAGGAGCACGGAGAAGACACGAGGAAGTGGGACAAAAAACCCACCTCGTCCTTAGCAGCCCGGGTACGTGAATTGAAAAAAGGAAATACCACGAGAAGCTCATCCAGAGTCAAAGCTGCTCCAGTCTGTGTACAAGACTCCAGGCATTATAGGAGTGATGATATGACTGATCCTCTGGAAGGGACTTCAAGATCGTATTCACCCAAAGACAATGTGCACTGTGACCAGAATTAGAGGGGTCCTGCCTCTAGCCAGGTAGAGGAGAGGGATAATCGGATCTATTGGACGGTGTGGATCCGATGGCCTGGCACATCAGATCCACGACGATACATGGCCTTAGTTGACACTGGAGCTCAATGTACTCTGATTCCGTCAAGGTATGTGGGGACGGAACCCATCTTTATTTCTGGGGTGACAGGAGGCTCCCAACAGCTGACCGTACTGGAAGCTGAAGTGAGTATGACTGGGAAGGAGTGGCAGAAACACCCCATTGTGACTGGTCCGGAAGCCCTGTGCATCCTTGGCATAGACTATCGGAGGAGTGGGTATTTCAAAGACCCAAAAGGATATCGCTGGGACTTTAGAATAGCTGCTGTAGAAAAGGAGGAAACCAGACAACCGAATACCTCGCCTGGTCTCTCGCATGACCCTGCTGCTGTGGGACTGCTTAAGGTTGAAGAGCAACGACTCCCAATTGCCACAGCAACAGTGCATCGACAGCAATACYGCACCGACCGAGACACTGTGATTCCCATCCATAAGATGATTCACGATTTGGAGAGCCAAGGGGTGGTGARCAAGACCCGTTCACCCTTTAACAGCCCAATATGGCCAGTGCGCAAGTCCAGCGGAGAGTGGAGACTGACTGTGGATTACCATGGCTTGAATGAAGTCACGCCACCACTGAGTGCTGCTGTGCCGGACATGCTGGAGCTTCAGTACTAGCTGGAGTCCAAGGCAGCAAAGTGATATGCAACCATTGACATCGCCAATGCGTTTTTCTCGATTCCATTGGCAGCAGAGTGCAGGCCACAGTTCGCTTTCACCTGGAGGGGTGTGCAATACACCTGGAACCGACTGCCCCAGGGGTGGAAGCAGTCCCACCATCTGCCACGGACTGATCCAGGCTGCACTGGAAAAGGGTGAAGCTCCAGAACACCTCCAGTACATTGATAACATCATCGTATGGGGGAACACAGTGGAAGGAGTTTTTGAGAAAGGAGAGAAGATTATCCAGATTCTCCTGAAGTCCGGATTTGCCATTAAACGAAGCAAGGTTAAGGGACCTGCGCAAGAAATTCACTTCCTGGGAGTAAAGTGGCAGGATGGATGTCGCCAGATTCCAACAGAAGTAATTAACAAGATAGCAGCTATGTCCCCACCGACCAACAAAAAGGAAACAGGCTTTCCTAGGAGCCGCAGGCTTTTGGAGGATGCACATCCCGGAGTACAGCAGAATTGTAAGCCCTCTCTACCTTAACACGGAAGAAGAAGGATTTCCTGTGGGGCCCTGAACAACAGCAGGCTTTCAAACAGATTAAACAGGAGATTGCCCATGCGGTGGCCCTTGGGCCAGTTAGAACACGGTTGGATGTTAAGAATGTGCTCTACACTGCAGCCGGGGAGAATGGTCCTTCCTGGAGCCTCTGGCAGAAGGCACCTGGTGAAACCCGAGGACGACCTCTCGGTTTCTGGAGTCGGGGATACAAGGGATCTGAGGCCACCTACACCCCAAGTGAGAAGGAGATTCTTGCTGCCTATGAAGGGGTTTGAGCTGCCTCAGAAGTGATTGGCACCGAAGCACAGCTGCTTCTGGCACCCCAACTACACATGCTGGGCTGGATGTTCAAAGGGAAGGTTCCTTCGACACATCATGCCACCGATGCCACGTGGAGCAAGTGGGTCCCTCTGGTCACGCAGCGAGCCCGCATAGGAAATCCTAATCACCCTGGGATACTGGAAATCATAACAAACTGGCCTGAAGGTGAGAGCTTTGGACTATATTCTGAAGAAGAAGAGGAGCAGGTGACATGCTGAGGAGGCTCCACCATATAACCAGCTACCGGAGAGTGAAAGGCGATATGCCCTCTTCACTGATGGTTCCTGCCAGACTGTGGGGACCAACAGGAAATGGAAAGCTGCTGTATGGAGCCCCACACGACGCGTCGCACAAGCTACTGAGGGACAAGGTGGATCGAGTCAGGTTGCAGAGCTTAAAGCCGTCCAGCTCGCTTTGGATATCGCTGAGCAAGAGAAGTGGCTGAGACTTTATCTCTACACCAACTCATGGATGGTAGTCAGTACTCTGTGGGGATGGCTGAATAGATGGAAAAAGGCCAACTGGCACCGCAGAGGGAAACCCATCTGGGCTGCTGAGATTTGGCAAGACATCGCTGCCTGGATTGAGAAGCTGACTGTGAAGGTCCGTCACGTGGATGTCCATGTACCCAAGAGTAGGGCTAACGAAGAGCATCGGAACAATGAACAGGTGGATCGAGCTTCCAGGATTAAAGTATCGCAGGTGGATCTGGACTGGCAGCACAAAGGAGAACTCTTCCTTGCTCGTTGGGCCCATGATGCCTCTGGTCATCAGGGCAGAGACGCGACATACCGATGGGCTCGTGACCGAGGGGTGGACTTAACTATGGACAGTATCTCACAAGTCATCTACAACTGCAAGATGTGCGCTGCAATCAAGCAGGCCAATCGGGTGAAGCCTCTATGGTATGGTGGACGGTGGTCAAAATACAGGTATGGGGAAGCATGGCAAATTGACTACATCACACTTCCCCAAACCCACCAAGGAAAGCGCTATGTGCTGACCATGGTAGAAGCAACCACCGGATGGTTGGAAACCTACCCTGTGCCTCATGCCGCTGCCTGGAATACCATCCTGGGCCTTGAAAAGCAAGTCCTGTGGAGACATGGTACCCCTGAGAGAATTGAGTCAGACAATGGGACTCATTTCAAGAACAGCCTTATTGATAGCTGGGCTAGAGACCACGGGATTGAATGGGTGTACCATATCCCCTATCATGCACCAGCTGCCGGAAAAGTAGAACGGTGCAATGGACTGCTTAAAACCACCTTGAAGGCACTGGGTGGAGGGACTTTCAAATACTGGGAACACCACTTGGTAAAGGCCACCTGGCTGGTCAGTCCCCGAGGCTCTGTCAATCAAGCTGGCTCTGCCCAGTCAGGACCCTTGCACACTGTAGATGGCGATCAAGTCCCTGTGGTACACATCAGAGGCATGTTAGGAAAGACTGTTTGGATTATTCCCACCTCAGGCAGAGGCAAACCCATTTGTGGGATTGTCTTTGCTCAAGGACCTGCTCACACATGGTGGGTAATGCAGAAAGATGGGGAAACCCATTGTGTACCTCAAGGGGACTTAGTTTTGAGTGAGCACTGTCCATTATGTTAATTCCAGCAATATGTGGATGGTATAGAATAAGGGGTGGATTATGTCCTGGGTTAACTATATATTCTGTTACCATCCACATAAGCTGGATAGTTCACAGTTACGCACCTGGTCCCTGAGGTACTCCTTATCTCAAGTGAGATAACCACTCCGGCCGACAGCAAGCACCACTCATCCTGAGTACATCATCTCAGCTAATGGCCCATTACACCACCCATCCTGAGTAGATTATCTTGATTAATGGCCCATCACCGGGTTTGATAAGCATGGACCAATAGAACTTCAGAACCACCCTCAGTGAATTATCTTGATTAATGGCTCATTACCGGACTTGATAAGCATAGAATGTCAGAAACTGTGCACTCCTCCAAGAAGCCTCATGTGAGCTCATTGCTGAAGCAACCAACAGAACGTCGGGAAAATCCTCTTCCATTGTGGAAGTCTCTGCCCCTGGGGGAGGTACCAGCCAAGAAACACGACATAACAGCAAGGTTTTGAGATGGGAGAAATCACTCCACTCCTCTCGACTGGACTTGACACTCCTCTCAACTGGACTCGACTGGACTCAGGACTACTCCACTCGACTGGACTCCACTCCACTGGACCACTGGACTACCAGACCACTGGAAACCCAGAGGTCTCCGGACCAGACCTTCTACAGGACCAGTGCTTAACTGGACTACACAGCTACCACCCTGGTCAACGGGGTGTCAGGTTGTACCATGACTCTGTTGGTTTGTTTAGGCTGGTGTTTCTGTATCACTGCATTTATTTTAATCTTTTTATTTAAATTGTAATTTTGACCTAAAATCTCTTGAGGTATTTTGTGTGGGGCTAATTTTCCCTGCTGGTTTACAGTCAAACCAGCACACTCCTTTCTCTGTCATTGGGCGATTCTCTGTTGAGGCAGAGAGGCTGCGGTGACTCCCTCGCAGCTGCAGGGGGCACTGTGGCGCAAGTGCGATGACCTCTCCATGTGGCAATTGTGGCTTGAGCGAGAGGGAGAGGGGGAAATCGCTTCCGGTGTGAATTCACAGGGCAGCAGCCCGGCTCAGCACCAACCTCGGCAGCGGGCAGCAAGCAGCACAGGCAGGCAGGGTTGACTGGGGAGTGATGGACCTCGGTATCACTCACCAAGGGGCCAGCAGAAGGCAGGAACAGCAGAGAAGAGTAGACCCCAGCGCCGACCCACGTGCAGCAGAAAACCCATGCTGGTGACAGAGATGGCAGTGGCAAGCAGCTCCGGGCGGCGACCAGTTACAGCGTAACTTTGTACCCTGTGCCATGGCGGGACCCTTGCGGAGACGTCAGTGTATCAGTGCTCTGGAGCAAGTCAGCAGAGAAATTGCAGTGTAGCAGTGTTCTCGGAGCGAAACCGGCACTGCACTGCAGACACGACAGTCCTCGCCGAACACTGAGCGAAGAAGAGGGCGAGCCCAGCCTCCCCCCCCTCGCCAAAGTGTCGAAACGTCCCCTCACCTCTCGCGATGATAAGCTCCAGCCTCTGGGGAAACAATCCCCTCGCCAACACTCCCAGCTCTTGTTTCTTTAATTGGGGAAATTGTCCTGGCATCTGGGTTGGGCAAGCAATCCCTTTTGTCCTTAAGTATCGCCCATTCTGGGTGATCGTTATGGCATGCAGGTAGGCAGGCAACTTTCTTTGTTCTTAAGTATCACCCATTAGATCCCGGCCAACACCTCCCTGCTCACACAGGTCTCCCTGCTAGATGTGGAAAAAAAAAAATTCACTTGTTGAACACATAACAGTAACTGAAGCACTAAACCATCAGAACTCACTTCCCCCCACACACACAGGAATAAAGACCCAAAAAAAAAATGTCCGGAGAATGGGGCCAGTGTTGGAGGAATACCCCTTCCCGACATGTGGTCCGAGATGGCGCTGGTTGTCACACTGAGGGAAGTAGAACTTCAATGGAGCAGTTCCAACAGCAGAGGGAAACCCTAGTGGCTATCTGGTGTTGACCTCTTCTCCATGGCAGTCACGGCAGATGAAACAGCTGGGCTGGAGCCTTTTGGTTTGTTTTCTCTCCCCGGCTTGGCTCCCCAGGGCTTGGGGTTGGAACAGAGTGGCCCCACTTCCTGCCGGTCCTGCTCCTTTGGTCTCGGAGCAGCAGCTGTTCAGTTCAGCTCAAGGCAGCTGAAAGATGGCTACTCCAGCTTCTCCACACCAGGGAAGGGAAAAGTTTTTTGCCTGGGCCAAAAACCAAGTCGGCCAAGCAGAAAAAAACCACTTTGGACAGAGCCGTGGAAAGCCTGGTCAGCGAGGCTTCAAACCACCCACACAGCAAAAACGAGAAACCTCCCCCCCCACCCGGCTCCACACTCCTCCGGTTTCGGGTTTTAAAGGTATGGGAACCATTTTTGGGCATAAGCAGAGGATCATGGAACAGACTATCATAATGAATCACTCCAAGACAGCTCCATTTGAAATCATTCTTCTTCCAGGTCACTTGATAGAGAGGGATCACAATCAGACTGTAATTTGGAATGTGCATTCTCCAAAATCCCACAACAAATAAAAAAGCTTGTGCTTCTTTCTTGTTAGTTGGTGGAGACATCGCTGTTATCTTAATAATCACATCCATTGGAATCTAACAAAGTCCATCTTGCCATTTGATTCTTAAAATCTGGATCTCCTGTGCAGCTTCCTTTAGCTTACTTTGTTTTATGGTAAAACTGGCTTTCAGAAGGATTAGGACTATTTTCTTACCTTTCTCAAAAACTTCTTCTGCTGTATTGCCCAACATGATGATATCACCAATGTATTGCATGTGTTCTGGAGCTTCACCCTGTTCCAGTGCAGTCTGGATCAGTCCATGGCAGATGGTCGGGCTGAATTTCCACCCCTGGGGCAGTTGATTCCGGGTGTACTGGACACCCCTCCAAGTGAAAGCAAACTGTGTCCAGAAGGAATGGCGAAAAACACATTAGAGATATCAGTTGTGGCACCACTTGGCTGCCTTTGACTTCAGCTCATATTGAATTTCCAGCATGTCTGGTATGGCAGCACTCAGGGGCGGCATGATTTTGTTCAGGCCATGATAACCTACTGTTAGTCTCCATTCTTTGCTAGACTTTCACACTGGCCATATGGAGCTATTAAAGAGTGAGCAGGTCCTGCTGATCGCTCCTTGGCTCTCCAGTTGATGAATTAGTTTATGGATGGGAATTACGACATCTGTTGGTGTGATATTGCCTCCAGTGCACCATTGTGGTAGGATTTGGCACCTGTTGTTCTTAGACCTTCAGCAACCTCGCAACAAAAGGGTTATCTGAGAGACCAGTTGTCATGGATTGACACTGGCTGAATGCCAGGCACTCACCAAAGCCTCTCTCTTGCTCCCCTCCGCAAACCGGACAGGGGAGAGAAAATATAATGAAGGGTTCTTGGGTTGGAATAAGGACCAGTAGAGATCACTCATCAAATATCATGACAGGGAAAAACAGGCTAGAATTAGAGATATGAATTAAGTTTATTACTAACAAAATCAGAGCAGGATAATGAGAAGTAAAATAAACCTTAAAAACACCTTCCCCCCCCCCCTTCCTCCTTCCAGCTCTACCTTCTCCCACCAACGGCTCAGGGAGACAGGAAATGGGAGTTATGGTCAGTTCATCACCCGAGGCTTCTCCCACTGCTCAGGGAGAGGAGACGTTCCCCTGCTGCACTGTGGGGTCCCTCCCATGGGAGACAGTTCTCTGTGAACTTCCCCAACGTGAGTTCATCTCATGACCAACAGCTCTCTGGGAACTGCTGCAATGTGAGTCCCTCCCATGGGCAACAGTCCCCCAAAACAGCTGAAACATGGGTCACTCTTCCATGGGGTGCAGTCCTCCAAGGACAGGCTGCTTCAGCATGGGTCCCTCTCTCCACAGGTCTCCCACGAGGTCACAGCCTCCTCTCAGGCATCCACCTTCTCATCCAGGAGGATCTCTGCATCCCCATGGATCTCCATGGGCTGCAGGCGGACAGCCTGCTTCACCATGATCTTCACCATGGGCTGCAGAGGAATCCCAGCTCTGGTGTCTGAAGCACCTCCTCCCCCTCCTTCTGCACTGACCTTGGCATCTGCAGAGTTGTTTCTCTCACATGTTCTCACTCCGCTCTTCTGCCTCGTGATCAGCCTTCTTAAAGCCTTGGCCCATCCTGGGTCTTCCTCCCAGGTGGGACTTCCAGTCTCTTGGCTATTCAGGGGCAGTATGGGGCCATGGGCCCCTGCTAAAACTGCCAGTGGCAATGGGCTTTTGGTTAAGTGACCATATAAGGAATGAGACTGATGTGGTTAAGTGACCATATAAGGAATGAGACTGATGTATAACCCATATAAGGACTGAAAATGTGTGATTGGTTGAGTGAGCAAAAGAATACCATATAAGGAAAGAGATGGGTGGCAGAAAGAACGTATATAAACCGCATGTTCTCTCAATAAAGTGATTTTGCTCGTGCACAGCGTGTTTGCATGTGCCGGCAGGATCCGTATCACACATGCCGACAAATGGTGCCTTCGTGGGAGGAAAAAGTATCTGCGTATCCGCGCAGCCGGTCGGCGAGCCCCGTGGAACGAAATGAGCTGCTGAAAGGAAGCAGGAAAAGGACGTCCACAAGCCACTTCAGCAGGACTGAAGGTGAGCAGCCACAGGGAATGAGGGGGGTCCGGTGTACCCTGCCCAAAATAGAGACAAGATCCAAGATCTTTGGGAGAAAAAAAAAATAGCGCCCCGTATCGGGGCAAAAATCAGACGACTAGTGGTCCCACCCATGGCGAAACTCGACTGAACTTTAACTGAAACAAAGCCAAAACGACCTTTGCCGCAAGACGGAAGGTAGCAGCGGAGAACGATGGAGAAAAGTATATCCCAGAAACAAAAAGAAGTCTTCGAGACTGTGGAACAGATTTTTAAAAAATCAAAAAGACTCTTTGTGGGTCCAAGCTGTGCCAAGCCACGAAGCATTGACAGAGCTCTTGTTTCCGTGGGGAAAAAGATTCGAAGCACTCAGTTCATGCGCAATCGGGAAATAGGGAGAAGGACTACACCACGACTCCCGCCACACCAAAACCCTCTGCCCCCCAACAGAACAATTCTAATCGTAAGTTTATTGGGACTATGGGAAAAGACAACCCCTGGGCACCCGAATCATTTGACCCTGGAGAGAGACGTGGCCTTTTATCCCCCAATTCCATAGGCAGAGGCGGGAAGGCAGGCTGCCACAAAGAAAACGCTTTTTCGGCCATTTGCCAGCCCAGCCGGCCGCCTGAATGGGGAAACACCTTATAGTGTCGGGGAGAAACTGCGTTGTTTTACTTCAGAGAGCGACGTGGGTACTCCTCTTATTATTAACTTTTTGGAACACAGCAAGACCTTGTGCAGGTCGCGCGAGTTACAGCTACCCTGGGAGTGGGCAGGGACGAAAGGCGCGGCCACCATTTTGAGAAGCGGCGGACCCCATGCGGGCCGTCCCAGCCACGCCGCTTGGCAGCGGCTGGGTCTCCCGTATGTTGCCGCCATCCTAGACCCTCATTATTGTTGCCTATCCTACCCATGGACGGAGGCATTCTCTTGTAATTTTGGGTGCTTGTACCGTGAGTTGAAGCTACTCCGGCCGCAGGGAAGCGCGACCGCCATTTTGCAGCGAACATATCCAGGCCGCCCCACACGGCCCCACCATATTGGGAGCAGCGAACCACGTGCGGGCCAAGCCGCGCTGCTCCCACTGCAGCGAAAGCTCCCATCTCCTACGATAGTGTCACAGTCTTGGACCCCTTCGGCTCTGTGACACACGGCCACGGAAAGCGGCGGGCAGCAGGGACGACCAAGCCCGCACCTCGGACGGGGGCTGCACCTGCATTGCCGGGCCGCGACTGCGAGTGCGCCGGGACAGGCGCGGCGGGGGGGAGAGACCTGAACACGTACCCCTGCGGGAAAGCCGAAAAACCTATACAATACTTTACTGTTAATCCGTAAATTCATATTTCTTTCAAATACCGTTTTAACTAACGAGTCTAAGTTACAGAGAAATTGTCCCAACTAAAAAAAAGAAAAAACAGTTTTCACCCAGAAACCTATGAAATTAAGAGAAATCACTATATTCCATGCCATTTTGCAGTTAAGAGGACTTCTGTCTTGCTTTAAACTCTTAAAAGGTATTTGCTTTATCCAAACATTGGTGTCTTTATAAATACAAGTTATTGTTACTAGAAAATAAGTTTTATCTAATCAAAGAATCATTTTTATTCTTACTAAACCTAATTTTATATTTTCAATAAGTTGCTTGTATAACGTAATTCTACCTACAAAAACAGTTAATATGATTAATAATTCTGAATATATTGTTTATATTATAACATTAATGCATATAATTTTTATAAAGGAATTTATCCATAAGATATTATTTGATATTATGCATATGCATTCCTTTAGTTGTTTACAATTGTCCGTGTTACCGTTAATTATACTATTCTGTTACTACATGTATCATTTTAAGGAAGTTTTACCAATTGAAATTTATAGAAGTTTACTTGTAAGTATTTTAGGAAAACCTTTCCACTCAAGGTTAAGGCCCTGGCCAAGCTTTAACCCTGACTGGACAGGAAAGTAAGCCAACAAACCCAGATATTTCTACACTAAAAATATAGTCAAGTCAGCTTGACTTGTTGATTTGGTCTTTCAAAAAGCTTGGAAGCCTTACCTGGGAAAAGTCTTCCAAGTACTCACTGTGAGATGGATTTCCACAACAATTACAAACACTGGGTGATAGTATAATATTTATAGTATTTTTATTCGGGGTGTGGTTATTGTTTTATTAGATATATTGTTTTATTATTCATAATAAAAAAAGTGCATACTATATTACACATTTTAAAACAAAAAAGAGGGGAGTGATATACCCCTTACGAAAGACTGCAAAAAGCTTTGTATATTCTTAATTTTTAAAATTGCATTATCTTTATTTGCCTCATGTGACACAGGAGAAACAGCTAAGGATACTCACCGTCATTTTGCACTAGCTTTTACAGCCCTAGGTATCCCCAAACAAAACGAATAACAGTCCTACATGTATCTCTCATACTGTTGCCTCCTTTTTTGCCCTGTGGGGGATTCAACACTCCACAGGCATCCCACATTCTCCAACGGGACAAGCTCTTATTGAGCGGACACATAATACACTGAAATGTTTACTTGGGCAACAGAAAGGGGGAACACAGGGCCTCATGCCACAGAAGAGGTTATCTAAAACTCTGTATGTTTTTAATTTTTTCTGATAAAATCCTGGAACCCTACCCTCTTATAACGTGGGGAAGAGGTTATACTTGTATTTCCACAGATACAGGTCCTAAGTGAATACCTACACAATACGTCCGCCCAGTGCAAGAGTGCATCTCGTCATCCACATCAACGTTGAGACAGAGATGCCTGTGATGACGGAGAAGAGGAACCTGTATCGTGTTAACTTCAGTATGTGGGTGGAAATCCATTGTGTGTGGAAGAAGTGTTGGAGAGAGGACAGGGGACAGGGACATACTCTTTCGAAAATTCTACATGGCATAAAATAGTTATGACTTTTTTAATGTTTATGTCTCTCCAAAACCCTTTCAAAAGCTGAGGAATTATTAGCTGGGTTAAGAATATTATTAAAGTGGAAATGTATATTCTAGGAGTATTTTTAATTATAATGATATGTTTGCCTTATTTAATTCAGTATGTGCAGAAACTAATTGATACATCAGTAAACCAAATAATAATAGTTAAACAGAAAGGGGGAGATATGGGGCCACAGGCCCCTGCTAAAACTGCCAGTGGCAACAGGCTTTTGGTTAAGTGACCATATAAGGAATGAGACTGATGTATAACCCATATAAGGACTGAAAATGTGTGATTGGTTGAGTGAGCAAAAGAATACCATATAAGGAATGAGATGGGTGGCAGAAAGAACGTATATAAACCGCATGTTCTCTCAATAAAGTGATTTTTCTCGTGCACAGCATGTTTGCACGTGCCGGCAGGGTCCATGTCACACACGCTGACAGGGCTGGGTTAGGCAACACTGGGGGCCTGCCTCCACTGTGCTATGATTGACAGACACTGTGGGGCTGGGGGTATGGGGGGCAGGGCACTACCTCACCAGAGCAAGGCCTGACCCACCCCCTACCACACATTCCAAGCACCTCAAGATGTCTCAAAACAGATTACTCTTTCCAGTCTCTGACAGGTCCCTCCCACAGGAGATAGTTCTCCATGAACTTGTCCAGCATGAGTCCATCCCATGGACAACAGTCCTCCCAAAACTGCTGCAACATGGGTCACTCTTCCATGGGATGCAGTCCTTCAAGGACAGGCTGCTCCAGTGTGGACTCCTCTCTCCACGGGTCTCCCATGAGGTCACAACCTCCTGTCAGGTATCCACCTGCTTTGGCGTGGGTCTCCTCCATGGGCTGCAAGAGGATCTCTGCATCCCTGTGGACCTCCATGGGCTGCAGGGGCACAGCTGCTTCACCATGGTCTGCACCACGCGCTGCAGGGCAATCTCAGCTCTGGTGCCTGGAGCACCTCCTCCCCCTACTTCTCCACTGACCTTGGCATCTGCAGAGTTGTTCCTCTCACATATTCTCACTCTGCTCTTCTTTGGCTGCAATTACAACTGTGCCACAACTTTTTGTTTTTCTTTCTTCTTAAATGTGTTATCACAGAGGCATTACCACCATTTCTAATTGGCCCAGCCTTGGCCAGCAGCATGTCCATCTTTGGAGCCGCCAGGGATTGGCTCTGCCGGACATGGAAGAAACTTCTAGCAGCTTCTCTCAGAAGCCACCCCTCTAGCTCCCCCCCACTACCAAAACGAGGCCATGAAAACCCAATACACCAGGCAAGGCATTCATCTGCTTCCTTTCCTCTGTCTCCAATGCAACTATACTGAAAGCCTCTCAATACCTTTTGGGTCCTTAAAATACCCTCTCCTGAGATAGTCTATGCCAAGGATGCACAGAGCCTCTGGGCCAGTCACAGTGGGGTGCTTTTGCCACTCATTCCCAGTCAGGCTGATTTCAGCCTCCAATACAGTCAGCTGTTGGGATCCCTGTGTCACTCCAGAAATAGAAATGGATTCTGTCCCTACATAGCTTGATGGCATTAGGGTACACTGTGCACCAGTGTCTAAAGCCACATGCTCCCATGGGGCTGCTGTGCCAGGCCATCAAATCCACACAGTCTAGTAAATCCGATTATCCCTCTCCTCCACCTGGCTTGAAGCAGGGCCCCTCTAATACTGATCACAAGGTTCCCTGCTAACGTCTTGTAGAAATGGACTAGAATGTATTTTTATGACCCACCCCTGAAGGCAGGGTAACTGAGGTTCTTATTAATAAATCCCTTGGGGCAGCTTAGAGTGAAACAACCCTGAATGACCAGTGTTGTTTTTCCCTGCAGTTCCCACACCCATGCCTATAGGGTCGAGGTAGGTTTTCCATCCCACTTCCTCATGTCCTCTCTGCGGTCCTGAAGGTAAAACTACAGGGTACCCCATGGTGTGCACCTTCTATATCCTCTCTCTTGAGCAAAAGGACTCCTGCTGTCAATTGGTGAGATACAGGCCTGTACAGGTAGGGAGTAGGACAGATCCTCTCTGAATTGCTGGAACTCCTGGATCAGTTTCTCCACAGCCAAGACAAGGGAAGAAGTAATACTGTCTTCATATTCCAGCATTTGACAAATCACTTCATCCACTGTTGGTGGTGCATCACCTTTCCAAATTAATGTTGCCAATGGGTTGGCATGCACCCTCGGTATGCTCTGTACACATTTCCACCACATAGGTCAAAGGCATAGGACTTTGTCTGGATCTATGGTGAACTGTGCCTTGTCCGGGTCATAGTAAATTCTCTCTTGCATGGCTAATTCCCTCAAGTATTGAATACCTTTCTCTATTGCAGCCCATTTGCCTGGGTGACATGGAATATCATCCTTATAGGGATAGCTTTCTCTCACACTTGACAGGAGTCACCTCCAAAGACGAAAGGTTTCTGTCATTTTTCCATCACTCTGTCAATACCTGGTTCCTTAGCAAGTGGTCCCAGCTGCTTGACTTCCTTACCCTCTAATTCCAAACTATTAGCCCCATTGTCCCAGCATCGGACCAGTCAGGCAGTAATATGCTCACCTGGATGATGGCTAAAATATTTTCATATCTCCTGCAGCTCACTCAAGGATAGGAATTGAGTCATGGTTGTCTCTTCTGTCTCTTCTTCCTGTTCCTGTGATGGCCCTTGTGACAGCCTTGGTAATGGCACTAAAAATGGCCCTTGTGATGGCCCTGCTTCTTCATCCTCTCTACCTTCTCCAACCTCCTTGTCCTCCTTGACCATCTTTGCTAAAGCTCTTTTTCAAGGTGACTTTTGTGTACATTTCTTCTGCTTGTGTACAGGGGAAACTGACACCGGCATATGTTGATTCTCTGGTTCAGTGGCAATGCCTGTCACCAGTGTTAGAGTGGCCGCAGTGTCTGTCACAGTGGTCGGAGTTGCTGCAGGGCCTGTCATCTTACTGTCAGATCCAGATATGTTCTTTTCCCCCTGAGGGTACGGAGCAGTGTTGAACATGGCTTGATAGGCCTGGTCCAGGCTCCAGCATGTTGCAGTGATTTGTGTGTCTGGAATTGCCAGGGTGCCAGCACATCTTTTTAAAATATTTTACTAATTTTGGATTCTGCCCTTGTTCAGGGGTAAGGTGAAAACACACTGGAGGTGCCCACTGTGCAAGGTACTTACCCATACAATGCCCCATACCCCGCCACTCTGAAATATCCAGCTTTTGGGCAGATGTCTGGGTGATGTCCTTAATTATTTGTCTGACCTTAAACAAGACCTGAACCATATGCAGCACTATGCTGGCTCCTAGCAAAAGGACCATGTTGGTTTCAAGGGTACTCAAAGGATATTCAAAATCTTTAAAATTCTCAAATGCTATGTTAATCAGCCTAGGTGAGAAGGAAGGAAGGAAGGAAGGAAGGAAGGAAGGAAGGAAGGAAGGAAGGAAGGAAGGAAGGAAGGAAGGATCTCCCACATAGGATGTCTCTCTGAGGAGAAAAAGCTGAAGTTGTGATTATTAATCGTTCCCTATAGGTGACTCCCAAAGTACAGAGGTACCTGCAATACTGAATACATACACCAGATTGGTGTCCTGACCAGCGACGCTGTCATATCATAAGCCAATACTACAAAGTATCCCACAAAGATAATTTTAGTCCAGGCCCCAAGGACAATAAACATTATCCCAGGGAACACATACTGCAAGTAAGGTATTACTGGTATTACAGAACACAACCCTGAAACAAAATGCAACAACTGTGAGAGCAAATAAATCAACACTGTAACCAGTGACTATTAAAACAATACAATAAATATTTATACAATTTTGTTTTAACATGCTCTGGTCAGATCTGTCATTATCTCAACCCTTCGTGCCCCACACTGGGTGTCAAAAAGGACTGTCATGGTTTAAGCCCATCTGGCAAATAAGCACCATGCAGCTGCTTGCTCATCCCTCCCACACCAGTGGAATGGGGAGGAGAATCAAAAGTAAAACTTGTAGGTTGAGATAAGAACAGTTTAATAATTGAAACAAAAGTAAAATATAATAATACTAATAATAACAAAAACAATGATAATAAAAGGGTAAAAATAAAACTCAAGGGAAAACAAGTGATGCACAAGACAATTGCTCACAACCCGCTGAACCATGCCAGACCCTGTCCCCCCACCCCAATCGGTCTCCTTTCCAAGTAACTCCCCATTTTATATACTGGGCTTGACATTCTATGGTGTGGAATATGCTTTTGGCCAGTTCAGGTCACCTGTCCGGGCTATGCTCCCTCCCAGTGTTTTTGTTGTGTACCTCCTCACTGACAGAGCATGACACAAACAAACAAACAAACATCCTTGACTTAGGATAAACACTACTCAGCAACAACTAAAACATCACTGTGTTGTCAGCATTTTCTCATACTGAATCCAAAACATAGCACTATACCAGCTACTGAGAATAAATTAACTCTATCCCAGCTGAAACCAAGACAACTTGGTTCTCAAACATGTACTTTTAAAAAAATTAATCTGTTGGTATAATGCTGAAGAGATAGCAAACTCCTTGAGGCCCCCTTGTAATAAAGAACCTTTCATTATATGCAGAAAGGTAGCTACCACACAACTTAATTTCCTTTCCCACCTAATGTTCACCAGCAGCAAAAGCAGGAATGAGAGCTGGAATGAAGCAGGACACATGCTTCTCAGGGCACAGGACCAACTGAGCTGGCCAATGTGAGTGAAAACAGCTACAGGCTTTGCTGGAAAAGTAGCCACATAATGTACATTTGACCTTTACCATTACTACTGCCCTGCTTTCCAAAATGACCTGCATTTATTGCACTGACCTTTACCTGGAAAGCTCTTGGTTGGTAAACAGCTGAGAGAGGAATAGAGAACCATAACTATGTTTGCATGAACAACTAAATTCAGAATGTTGCTGAGGAGGGCAACCAGGTCTATGACCAATCAGCCCTTATTCATTGCTCCCTACTGCAACCCCAGTGCCGGGCAGACCATAGCTCCCTCCTGCACCAGCTCACCTTACATTCCCATTCTGTCCCATTCTAGCCCCGCTCTCCCTCCCATCACACTCCTCCATATCTCCTTCAGAGTGTCTCCATCACCCTGTGATCCCATTCACACTATGCCACCAAGATGTCACTGCTTGGGGACAAGGTGAGAAAAGGCAACACTGCATGGAGAACCAGAGACATTTTTTCTGACCACTCGGGCTGGCTTCTCCAGGAGCAGATACTTCGTTGCAGTGCGTTTTCATCCACTGCTTGAGACTAATGGCTCTAGAAAAATGTATAAACATTTGCATTTACTGTCCAAAACCTGAGGCTTACTGTTTGTAAACAAATGACAATTTATTTACAAAATATTGATCTGCAGCCTTACAGGAATATTTTTACCTTACTTCTGAACAAAAAAAAGTTTTTCTGTACAGATAGATTTTCAATCCTTGAACAAACAAGTTATCAACAAATGATTAAAATAATTATTCTTGAAAAAAGAACCATGCAGTGGAGACACAAAAAAAAGACAACATCTAAAAGTGAAAAATACCTTTAAGTGTAAAAGTTTAAAACCTTTTTTACTTATATTTGTCTTTTTGATATGATATTTTTCAGAACCAGCTCATATATAAGCTGAGTAGGGGAGCAAAGAAAACAGGATCCATCTGACCACAAAATCTGTATAGTGCTTTAAAGAAGAGAACTGTATACTTACCACATTCAAGAATTTGTCAATTCTGCTGAGCTTGTGCTCCATAAAAAGTTGAACACTGCAGATCTTCAAAACAAAATCAATGGTATACACTAACATTCCAGTTACTATTACCATGAAACAGCATATTTCTGTTTTCTTCAAATAAGTACATATAATATAAATTAACAACATTCTTCCCACCATCCTACTACCATCTACTACACTAAGGAATGTGATTGCTTTTTAAGGCTGTAAGACACCTTTTTGTACATGCAAACTGCTGGGTCTGCAGAAAGAGCTGCCCAAGGAAGATCAGAGATGCTGGCAGTTACACATCTCAGTACAACTCTCCATGGACTGACTGGAGAAGGCCAAGACTAGGAAACAGATTCACATATCCCAGGTAAGAAAACAGCTTGCAGGAGCAACATGGGAACCAGATCTTCCTTTACATTCTACATGTCAGCTAGAAACACCAGGTCCTTCGGGTGGATAATAACTGAACAGTCTGAGTCATGATACCCCACAGGAATGGGACAGGGACATGACAAAAGTTCTGACACATCCTAATTAGCTTTAAAGATTTAACTGAGACTTATAAATGTGCCTATCTTTGGCACCCTGTGCAGTCAACAGAGTTGCTTCTATGGGACAGGTAACTCTTAGGCTGCCTTTGACTGTAGAGCCCATAACCTCACACTGTATGTAGGGTGAGTGTCACATCACTGATGTGAGAGAAAGTCTGTATATGTTACATAATATGTCTGAGAATCCACTGGAATAAAAGACAACAATACAATGCTTTCATATGAAAGATACTATTTACTACTTCCCTACTTCAGAGAACATACAGAAGACACAAGGAGAGAGACCATACCCAAGGATGCAGAGCACTGACAATTTAATAGTATCAGTGGCATTTCCTGGAAGCAGTGTTTGCTCTAATATCGATGTAGCTCGTTGATATTAGCAAGACCCTATTCATTCAGGAAAGGCTTATGCTCTCTTAAAGTGTCACAACACTATGTGAGAACAGCGATCTGGGTCCGATCAGAATACCATTCTCCTCTTGCTCCTGGGTGGTAAGGCCACTGAATGAGTGGGACCCACTTGGCTGCTCCATACCTCACCAGACCTATGAAGGTGAAATCAGAGGAGAAGCCAGGAGGAGAGAAAGGGCAAAAGAGGCAGGACATAGTAGAGGAAAGGAAAAAGCCTGAAAAGGATGGAGCAATATCAACATAGGAAAGTAGGAGTTTAATAAAACCATAAAAATAACACTGGCTGGCTTAGCATACAGCTGCAATATAGAACTGGCTCCTGAATAAAACAATTTTTTTTTCCCATTTTTGGGCAACATATTACTTGTCATTTCCATAATCAACTTAAGGTGCTCATTGGTTAGAACAACCAAAGCAATACCAAACCCTTTTCCCTTACTTTTCAATAATACTTGTATTAGTTAAGTTATTAAATGTCATTTGAAGTAAACTTTGGTTTTTCTCCTATGGTCCAAGTAGCCTCTACTGAGCAGAAACCAATACAACAAACTTTAAATGAGATTATTTTCATATCTGTTAAGTAATGTGATGCATTAGCAGCTCTAGGAAGGGGAGATGCCAGCTCTGGATCTGATTCTGCAGTCTTGGTTCACACAAGTAACAAAAAACCTTGGTAGACTATTCTTCAGCCTACCTTTCTTTTCAATTGTCTCAGCTATCTTGATGAGGATTGGTGGAGCAACATCAGGAGGTGCAAACTGCTCCATAAGATCTGGAAGTGAAAAAACTGTAAAGGAAAAGAAGAAAAATAAGATAAGCTACATTTAAATGCAATTTCTGTTTATTAAAGTCATGACCCATAGCGCAACCAGTTAATTTTTAAGTGCAGAACAAATATCCCACTTGTCATGCCTAAATGAGAAAACTCTGCAAATAATCAGAAAGCAAATAAAAACAATGACAATTGCATTTTTACACAATTTTCTTTTAGAGACCTCAGTCAGTCCTAGAATCACCATCCATATTACTTAGGAAAAGAAAATACAATAAAAGTTTGCAAACAATGGATGGGCAGAAATACAATGCAAGGATGAAAACTAAAAAATCTTTTGATCTGAAACATTTACAGCCAGTATGCTGGGAGGTGCTGATCCCCTTGGTAAAACACACAAAGGACTGAAATAGCAGTATAAACAAGTATTTAACTGTACTGGGTTTGCATAGCAAGGCTATGGCAGCAGGGGGGCTACAGGGGTGGCTTCTGGGAGAAGATGCCAGAAGCTTCCTCCATGTGTGACAGAACCAATGCCAAACGGCTTCAAGACAGACCTGCCACTGGCCAAGGCCGAGCCACTCAGCGATGGTGGTACCACCTCTGTGGTAATGTATTTAAGAAGGAGAAAAAACTGATTTGAAACATCAGCCAGAAGACAGAGTGAGAGAAACAACTCTGCAGACACCAAGGTCAGTGGAGGAGGGGGAGGAGGTGCTCCAGGCACCAGAGCAGAGATTCCCCTGCAGCCCATGGTGAAGACCATGGTGAAGCAGTTGTCCCCATGCAGCCCATGGATGTCTGCAGAGGAGCAGAGATCTACTTGCAGCCCATGGAGGACCCCACACCAGAGCAAAAAGATGCAACCAAAGGAGGTCGTGACCATGTGGAGAGCACTTGCTGGAGCAGGCTCCTGGCAGGACTTGTGACCCTGTGGGACACCCATACTGGAGCAGTTCATGAAGAACTGTAGCCCGTGGGAAGGACTCATGTTGGAGAAGTTTGTGGAGGACTGTCTCCTGTGGGAAGGACTCCACACTGGAGCAGGGGAAGACAGAGAGGAGGAAGGAGAAACAGAGATAATGTGATGAACTGACCACAACTCCCATTTCCCATCCCTCTGTGCTGCTCAGGGGCTAGGAGATAGAGAAAATCAGGTGTGACAGGCAGGGACAGGCGAACGGAAGATCACGGGATGTCACGGGAAGGCAATAGCAGAGCCGAAACTTCTCCCTAACCTTAACCCTCCCAAAAGATAAGCAATCACCCGAAGTATGCATGTGCCCCCTCCTAAAACGCAGTAGTTTTCCCCTCCTTACTAACTCCAGCTATCCCACAGTCCCCTTTTCCTGACGTAGTAAAGCCCTCATTATTTAAACCCAGGAGATAAGATAATAAACGCCATTTTCGTCCATCCACCATAGTGGTGCAGTGTGTCTTTGGCCCGAGTGACCCGGGAGAGGCCGGGTCGCCGTGCTGTCATCTCAGATCCAGGGCGCCTGCCTCCATTCGCGAGGCAACAATCAGGAGTGAAGTTGAGCCTGTGAAGAAGGGAGAGCTGGGGAAAAGGCCTTTTAAGATTTTATTTCTCATTATCCTACTCTGATTTTTATTGGAAATAAATTCAATTAATTTCCTCGAGTTGAGTCTGTTTTGCCTGTGATGGTAATTGGTGAGTGATTGTGGCGAGGCAGTCTCCCAGGTCAAAAAGGTTATCTGCTCTTTTGCATAAACCAGAAAGATATCTCCCTTTTCCGTGGCCTCGCAGATGCATAGACACCAGGCTGATATGACAGTGAATGACTGCTGTAAAGAGAGATTATGCTGGTATTTTTATGGCTCTTAGACACCATACTTTACAAGGTATAAAAGATTCACTCTAACACACACAAGTTGGAAAAAATCCTCTATGCACCCCAAAGGTGTGAGAGGAAAAAGACCCCTCAAGCTGGGACGCTGGCTTTGAGTAATTCTTCTCTTCTGGAAGTTGAGTGAAAGAAGCCTCAACACACCATGCCATTCAGGTTTGGTAAGTCATATGAGCTTCTAGTCTTTACTATTCCTTGACTAGTCATTGTATTGATCTATATCGTACACTGTATAACTCACTAGTGAAACCTCTTGTTACCCTGTGTAGTTAACAATTAACATATTTGAGCCTATTACTAACGGTGGCATAGTGTTTGTTACCCTGTGTAGTTAGCAATTGGTATATTTTAAACCTATTACTGACGGTGGCACAGTGTTTATTAATATCTCCTTTGTCTGTCCTGTGTAGTGTGTAGTTTGTTAGAATCTTATGTCTGTTGTTTTTGTGTCTATTGAATAAATAATTAATTTTTAATAGACGAGATCGGCCATCATTAAGAATCTATAACGAAAGTGATTTTACTCTGGCTAAGGTGCTGGCCATCTTAGCAAAAACTACTATAAATTTGAACAGAAACAAAAACCTGGTTTAAACCCTTATTATGTTCATAAAATCCATTCCAAACAGTGATCTCTCCGTGTCCTTATCTTGATCCACAAGCCTTTTGTCATATTTTCTGTGCCCTGTCCAGCTGAGGATGGTGAATGATAGAGTGGCTTGGGGGGAACCTGGTCTCTAGCCAGGGTCAACCCACCACATTCATACTCATACAAAAGCTCAATGATAACTTCTATTTGTTTTAATTTTTTCAGGCATAATAGTTCTAATGGTATAGTTAGTGTTACAATCCGGTTTAATCACAGAGGAACAAAGAGGACTCTCTATGCATAAAGCCAGAGCTGCTTAGGTTTGTCATATTCCCAAAACGCGAGATTAAGACCAAACAGGATCAAATGTTGATACCAAAAAATTGATATATTTTATTTAATGGCAAAAGAGGCAAAGAGAGAAGAGGAAACTAGAGAAAAGTTAGAAAAAGCTAAGGTTACTTTAAAAGCATAGGATAGGCCACCACCACACTGTGCTACCTGTCTTGTTGCTGAGATGGAGGCGAGGGGGGGAGCAAAGCAGTTTTGAGCCTTTTTTTTCTTCTTTCCTTCTGCCCCCTGAACCGTGTTATCTGCCTTTTCCAATCTCTGGAGCAGTTTGGCTGGAATGTGGCTGCCTGTCCTCCTGAGATGCAGGCATGGAGTTCTATCCTCGTGGCCGAAACCTTGGCCCACTTGTGGTGCTTCCACTACAGAACGTAGGAGCAGGGAGAGGGGGCTTCCACAACTCACTCATGACTTGGGTCCAAGGGTGCAGGATCGGCGGGGAGTTCTCCTCAGGCTGGCGGCATCGGCTTCCGGAGGGCCCAGGGTGTCTACACTGTAACTGTTGCCACCCCGACCTGCTCGCCTCTGCTGTCTCTGCCACCAGCCTGGGTTTCTGCCTCACATGGGTCAGCACCGGGGTCTACTCATCTCTGCTGTTCCTGCCTTCTGCTGGCCCCTCGGTGGGTGATACCGAGGTCCATCACTCCAGTCAACCCTGCCTGCCTGCGCTGCTTGCTGCCTGCTGCCGAGGTTGGTGCTGAGCCAGACTGCTGCCCTGTGAGTTTGCTCCTGGAGCGATTCCCCTCTCCCTCTCCCTCTCCCTCTCCCTCTCCCTCTCACCCCAGCCACCATTGCCATGTGGCCAGGTCGCTGCGCTCGTGCCACAGCGCCCCCTGCAGCCGTGGGAGAGTCACCACAGCCTCTCCGCCTCAACAGAGAATCGCCCAACGACAGACAACAGACTGTTACTGGGTTTGTCTGTTCTCTCATTCTCACCGTTTATCTGTCTTGTTTTATATATATATATAATCCTAGTAAATAACTGTTATTCTTTTTAGCACATCTTTCCCTGAGAGCCCTGTAATTTCAAGGGTATAGTAATTCGAGGGAGGGGAGTCATCCTCTCTATCCCAGGAAGATTTCCCGCCTTCCTTGACAGACACCTGTCTTTCAAACTAGGACACTCTACCATTCCAAAATGACAGATTAAAACAATAGTTAAAAGAATCCAAGGAAAAGACAAAAACCTTGGAAGAAAAATTACATTGACATTATTTAAAAAAACCCAATTCTATGGATGTTAAAAAAATATGAAAATCTATAATGTCATCAGAAGATCAGGATGGTGATATTTGGGAAAGTCCTGATGAAATTAGTGATGAAAATACTGAATGGGATTCCAACGAAACAACATGCCTGTCTCTCCACTGGGACTCCCACTGGACAACAGCGTCCTGGTATTCACCTGCTCTGGCATGGGCACTTCCCCCACAGGCTGCGAGTGGATCTCTGCATCCCTGTGGACCTCCATGGGCTGCAGGGGGACAGCTGCTTCTCCATGGTCTTCACCACAGGCTGCAGGGACATCTCGGCTCTGGCGCTTGGATCACCTCCTCCCCCTCCTTCTTCACTGACCTTGGTGTCTCCATTGTTGTTTCTCTCACATATTCTCACTCCTAGTCTTCTCTAGCTGGAAATTTACAACTGTGCACCCAAACTTTGTTATGATTTCTTCTTAAATATGTTATCACAGAGGCGTTACCATCATCTCTAATTGGCCCAGCCTTGGCCAGCGGCATGTCCATCATCAGTCATCAGGGACTGGCTCTGCTGGACATGGTGGAAGCTTCTAGCAGCTTCTCACAGAAGCCACCTCTGTGGCCCCCCCACTACCAAAAACCAGGCCCTGCAAAACCAACACACACACACACACACACACCCCCACCCCCCCTAGATAGTTCTCAGTTCATTTCTGTTTTGATTGGCTGGATTTGGTTTCGTTTTGTTGTTACTTGTTTTTCCTTGGTGTGCCTTAACTGTCCTGTAAATAAAAAGTGAATCTTGCCAATGAACTTTGTCGTGTTCTTGCTTAATATTAAATCTGGTTTTTTGCTCATACCCTTGCCGGTGATTTTTTAAGCGATCTCAAATACTCATTCATAACACATGGTGCTTAATTTCCAGCTGGGCTTAAACCACAACAGTCTTTTTTGGCACCCAATGTGAGGCACGAAGGGTTGAGATAAGGACAGATCTGACCAGAGTGTGTTATAAAGAAAATTGTTATAAGCATTAATTGTAGTGGTTTAACAGTCGCTAGTTACAATGTGGATTTATTTGCTCTCATATATGTGGCATTTTGTCTCTATTATGCTGGTAATACCTTACTTGCAGTATGTGTTCTCTGTTGTGTATTTCGTAGGATGGGCTTATGATAGGACAGTGTCGGTGGTCAAGACACCAATCTGATGTATGTATTCAGTATTGCAGGCACCTCTGTGCTTTGGGAGTCATCTACTGGGAATGATTAATAATCACACCTTTGTTTTTTTCTCCTCAGAGAAACAACCTAGGGGGGAGATACCTTCCTATGTCTTTTTCCCCTCCTTTTTGCCTCCCTTGTCTGATAGAATCTCGTTTTTGTTTCTACCTTTACTATTTCGAGAGTTCTTTGTTCAGAGTTTGGAATGAAACTCAGGAGGCACTGAGATGTTCTAATCAGGTTGTTTATTAAGTTCTTATCTATAGCATAGCAGCACAGAGTGTTCTCTAAGTTAGGAAGGCGGAAAATGGCCTCGAACYGTGAGTTCCAAGGTTATTTAAAGCTGAATTTACCCAATTATAGACTGCCAACTAACATGTTTTTACTTATAATCCAGTCACTGTCCATTTAGCATCTGCAATGTGGGCTTTTTCGCATTAATGGTTAAACTACCCAGGTTTGTGAAGAAGGAGGAAGAAAGAAGTATAAACCCACACCTAAAATCCTCCATTTTGTTACTAATACATTACTAATAACTAATAAATCTAATTTTCTACATCCCTACATATCTCACTCAGTGATACAACAAGTTGCTTTTTAATTACAACAATGAAAGATTGAAATTCAGGGTTCCAACACTTGTCCTCCAGGCTGATTACAGTGGTTGAGAATTTTAAAGATTTTGAATATCCTTTGACTACCCTTGAAACCAACCTGGTCTTTTTGCCAGGAGCCAGCAGGTTGTTGCATATTGCTCATGTCTTGTTTAAGGTCAGACAATTAATTAAGAACATTACCCAGAGATCTGCCCAAAAGCTGGGTAGTTCAGAGTGGCCAGGTGTGTGGGATAGTATGGGCAAGTACCTAGGGCAGTGGGCACCTCCAGTGTGTTTGCACCTTACCCCTGAACAAATGCACAATCCAGAAAAACTAGTAAAATACTTAAAAGAGGAGTGCTGTCACCCTGGCACCCCAGAGAGATACAAATGACTGTGACGTGTTGGGGTCTGGCCTAGGCCTATCGAGCCACAGTCAACACTTCTCAGTACCCTCAGGGGGAAAAGAAGGTCTCTGGATCTGACAATGAGATGATAATGGGCCCTGCAGCTTCTCCAACCACCGTGTCAGATGCTGTGGCTGCTTCAACCTCAGAGACAGGCACTGCCACTGAAACCACAGAAACAGAGAATCAACATGGGCCAGTGTCAGTTGCCCCTGTACAGAAGCAGAAGAAATGTACACAAAAGTCACTGTAAAAAAGCTTTAGCAAAAACAGTCAAGGAGGACAGGGAGATCAAAGAGGGCAAAGAAGCAGGACCACCACAGGAACCATTTTCAGTGCCATCATCAGGCCACCACAGGAACCGGAAGAGGAGAAAGAAGAGACAACCACGACTTGATCCCTATCTCTGAGTGATTGCAGGAGATACAAAAAGATTTCAGCTGTCATCCATGTGACCATATTACTGCCTGGCTGCTCCAATGCTGTGACAACGGAGCCAACAGTGTGGAATGAGAGGGTAAGGAAGCCAGGCAGCTGGGATCACTTGCTAAGGAATGAGGCAGTGTCAAAGCCATGGGGGAAAAAACACAAGTCCTTAGTCTCTGGAAGTGACTCCTATCGAGTGTGAGGGAAAGGTATCCCTATAAAGATGATATTCCATGTAACATTGCAAATGGACTGCAATGGAGAAAGGTATTCAATACCTGAGGGAATCAGCCATGCAATAAATGATATATTTTGACCTGGACAATGTGCGGCTCCCCACAGATTCAGACGATGTCTTATGTCAATACTTCATGTGGTGGAAATGTATACGGAATGCACCAAGAGGGCATGAAACTCCTTGGCAACATTACTTTGGAAAGATGATGCACCACCAACAGTGGATGTCATAGTTACAAAGAGAGGGGGTGGATTTTTTTTTCTTTAGTGTTGGCTATTCAATATCACTCACATCATGGCTGAGGGCGTGATTTTTCGGCAGGAAAAGTCGGGGCACTGGACTGGAAGTGCGGCATTTTTTGCCTCGCTCACTCCAGCAGAAGGACCTGCGGACCCCGTCCCCTATGCTCAGCCAGTCCCCCCTCCAAATCCTCCAGGACAGTTTTCCAGGACATGGTGCTGAGGAAAGGTGGCAGCGCCACTCCCGGATGTGGTGCTGAAGGGATAGCTCAGAGACGTGGCTGAGGCCAGCGAGGCTGGGGCGATGGGGCTCCGGCACCCCGGCAGCACTGTTTCCCCTCCAACGGCGCGGCAGGACGATGAGGAGCGGTAGCGCTGATAGCAGCCGAGCCAAGAGGGAGTCCGGATGAACCGAAAAGGAGCCCAGTGGGGTGGTAGGAGAAATGGCAGCGACCTGGTAAAACCAACACCACCCCTCCCCACACACCTCCAGCGCGGCAGACCAATAGTAGCAGTGATGCAAGCACCTAGCACTGAACTGAAGCCAGCAGAGAGAGGCACGACCTGGCTCGGGCAACCTAGCTTTTGAGGGGTTTGTTTTGTTGTTGTCTTTCATTGTCTCAGGCTGGGGGAAGGGAAATGGTCGCTGCAGGAACCTCCCGCCATCTTGCCTTTATCTGGGGAAACCATATGGAGCCGGCAGCGTGGGAACGGCCACCATCTTGTTTTTGTCCCAGAGGGTGAAACACAAATCTAGTAAGATTTTAGTAAGAACTTAGTTTTAAGTTAAGAGGAGATCATTTTAGCCAAGCAGTAGATAGACTCAGGTGGAGTTAATTAAGAAGTTAATAATTAGCTGAGAAAGAAACTAGAAGAAGGCCTCTGACTGATTGTGCATCACTCGAAGTTTGTTCAGCTGCATCCACATGAGAAATAGAGAAACTGAATTAGAGAGATCAGAAGGAAAAGAGACATGTATTAATTACT
>JACAXG010000705.1:0-13806 GCA_018881555.1 Amblyornis subalaris
GAGATAAGATAATAAACGCCATTTTCGTCCATCCACCATAGTGGTGCAGTGTGTCGTTGGCCCGAGTGACCCGGGAGAGGCCGGGTTGCCGTGCTGTCGTCTCAATTCCAGGGCGCCTGCCTCCATTCGGGAGGCAACAGGCATAAACTACACTTTTAAATATGGAAGGCAGGTCAATTTACGCATCTGTGCAATTATTTAAGGTCACCTCAGAAAGCAAAAAAAGCTAATCAAGGGTTTCAAATGGAAGGTGACGTTTCTTCAAAGCTGCATGTGGAATCCTATCTTTTCAGTCTCATCTAGAGACTTCAGAATCTGCTGCCTTAAACAAAATGTCCTAGAACGAAGGAGAGAGTGCTGGGCATCACTTTTTCTGTGGAGCTTTAAACTGCACAACACACATTTGTATGATGCTTTATTTTGCCAACTGCATGCACCTTTACATTTTGGCTATCTCATGGAGACCAGCTCCACAAATTTAGTCAGGAATAGATAGAAGAGAAAGCAGTTACTGGGTTTAGCATTCACTTTGAAGACTAACACCACCATGCAAAGCAGGGCTAGGAGCTTTCCTTTCAAAGAAAGGTACTATCACCTTCTTTCTTTCAATCACACAGTCACAGGCTGCTGCTCTGCAATTTCCTGTTCAGCTTCAGGCAAGGTAATGCACTTTCAATTTTGCAAAGACCAAGGTGTCCATGTCCTTTCCTGCACAAAGATGTTCCAGAACAGAAGCACTTGCTAGGTATGCCTTTGTCGTGGCAGCATTTCAACAACACACAACTCACACGGGGCTATGCACCTTCCTTCTCAGCTATATCCTCTCACATTTTCCACTCTCTCTGAGCCTTTCATACACCTTCAGTCTTGCAGAGTCCAAGCAGATATAGCTCACAGAGAAGGTAGTGTCAAAAGAGATGTTCCTAAAGTACCCCCTTCTCTTAGCACCCTTTAAACTGCGCACAACACACTGCGGCTCTGTATCTTCCTTCTCAGATAGATGTGCTGTCACATTTTTCACTCTTGCAGGTCCATTGCAAACGTCCAGCAGCTGCTCCCATAAAAAAGGCTCTAGAAGAAAAAGCCAGCGCTGGTCTGCACATTCCCCTTGCCACACATAAGCCACATCAAATTCACCAGTGCACTCTGTACTTTCCTTCTCTGCTGCATCTACCATCGTGTTCTCTGGATCTCAGCATCTGAAGCTAAGCGGAATTGTTTCCACATAGAGCTCGGAGAGGAATAGGTACCAGCACAGGTAGCTGTCATTGACCTTCCCCCTTATGACTGATAACTTGAATTCGGCAGGCAACTGAGTGGCAGCCACTCTCCTCTTGCAGCCTGTATGCTGTGCACACGACCATGGTGCTGTGAGGCTTCATTCTTCGCCTTATGTAACATCATGCGCTTTCATTCTCCATGTCTACTCAGAACACTGTGCTGGCACAGAAGCAGTCCAGCGCACTGTTTCTGTTGAAACACACCAGTGCCATTCACTTTTCTTCTCAGCGATATGTACCACCACATTCTGTCTCTCTTGTAGTCTGAATCTAAATGGAAAGGTTTTCAGGTATGTCTCACACAGATAACTGGATCAAGGACAAGAAGCTTGCTCGGAGCTTGCCCCTCATGTGTGGAAACTTGTATTTGCACCACAACCAAGTGGCAGTCCTCTTTCTTTTGCAACCTGCAAACTGCCATCAGATCATGGTGCTCTCTGCACGTCCCTTCTCAGCTGTATCACTGCGCTAGTTACAGCCTCACAAGGACCAAAGATCCGGATAGACCTGATGCCAAAGAGATTTTTGCTTTTATATTTTTCATATATTTGTAGCTCTGTAGCCTATTATTGTAAAACTATATAGATTTGTAGCTAGCTCCAGTACTTTTCCCATCCTGTTAAACAGAAAGACAAAACGTTCCTGAGATCCTGTTCTAATCTTGCTTCTTTGAGAACCAAGGACTTTTCACTGTCCCATGTCTTATAAAAATGTAAACAAAGTAGGCTAGAAGCTAAGGGGGGGGCTTCAGTAGGAGGCTGAACCAAGGGGACAATTACTTCATTAACTGAATCTCTAATTGGGAGATTGGGGTCTATTATGCTAATTTGCTAAACTTATAAAACTGCCGAAGTCCTGTATCATGTATGCATTTGAGTGTGCACTTTGTGTGTATTTCGCCATAAAGGTACCTGGAGGCCTTCAATAAATGGTAACCTCTTTTATCACTTTAATTTTGTTTGGCTTCTGATTCTAGTTAGCTAAAAAGGCATCAGACCTCTCTGTCCTGGTTTGAAAGACAGGTGTCTGTCAAGAAAGGCTGGAACCTTCCTGGGATAGAAAGGATGACCCCTCTCTCTCCAAATTATTATGCCCTTGAAACTATGGGGCTTTCAGGCAAAGATGTGGGGAAAAAAATAACAGTTCTTTAATAGGATTATATATATCTAGATATATAACAAGACAGATAAACGGCAACAATAAGAGAACAGACAAACCCAGTCTTTTCTCACTCATTGGGCAATTTTCTGTTGCAGCAGAGAGGCTGAGGTGACTCCCCTGCGGCTGCAGGGGGAGCTGTGGCATGAGTGTGGCAACCTCTCTACCTGGCGGAGCGTCTCGGGCAAGAGGGAGAGGGAGAGGGGAGATCTCTCCCTTTACAAAATCACGGGGCAGCAGTCCGTCTCAGCACCAACCTCGGCAGTGGGCAGCAAGCAGCACAGGCAGGCAGGTCCGACTGGGAAGTGATGGACCTCGGTATCACCCACCAAGCGGCCAGCAGAAGACAGGAACAGCAAAGGCGAGCAGACCCCGGCGGCGACCCATGTGCAGCAGAAAATCCGGGCTGGCAACAGAGACCGCAGAGGCGAGCAGCCCCGGGCGGCAATCAGTTACAGCATAGCACTGTACCCTGAGCCATGGCAGGACCCCCATGGAAACATCAGTGTTGCAGTGTTCTTGGAATAAACCGGCACTCACTGCAGACACGACCGTACTCACCGAATGCCAAGCCGAGAAGAAGGAGCCTGGCCCCCCCGCCCCCTCCAGCTAAGTCTCAAAGTCTTTTCACCTCTCGCCATGTTAAGCTGCAGCCCTTGGGAACCCCCTGGCCAAAACTCTCAGCTCTTGTTTCTCTAGCTGGGTGATTATCGTGGCATGTGGGAGTGTGGGCAACCTGCTTTGTCTCTTAAGTATTGCCTATTAGTTCCCGGGCAACCCCTCCCCACCCCCACAGGTGTCCCTGCTAGATGGGAGAAAAATTCATTTGTTAAACTTCAAATCCACAACACTCTTGCACAGAAAGATGTGCCAGGACAAAAACGTGTTCTTCATTACCCCTTATTGTCGCCCAGATTGTGGTTGTTTGTTGAAAGTCTTGGCCATAGAAAGATAATTCCAGCAAGTGCTTCTCTCCTGGCACATTTCTCTGAGCAAGAGGTAGATGGACACTTTGGACTCTGCAAAATAGAAAGAGTATTATTGTACATCGAGCTGAGGAAAAACCATGCACAGCACACTGGATGCGTGTAGTATACACACTGAAAACAGGCAAAGCTGAATGCCATCAGTGGGCTTCTGTTCTTTGACCTGTTGTATGGGAAGAGCTTGCGGGCTGTTTCAGGGTTTGAATCTAGGATCTGCGAGAGTGAAAAATGTGACGTTCTCTAGAGCTTAGAAGGAAGATGCATAGCCTCAGCACGTGGTGTGTACTTGAAAGGCTGCCATGAGAAGGGGTAATGCAGCAAGTGCTTCTGTCCTGGCACATCTTTTTCTCTGCATGAAATGGGCACTTTGTGGGCCTGAAAGGACAGGATGGTACTAAGCTGAGCATGAATGTGCAGCAGCACACCATCGGCTGTGTGCAGTTTACAGATGGCAAAAAGCCGTGAATGCCACTTGAATGCGGCATTCTGAGTGCAAGTTAGCAATTGTAATGGGGAGAGTCAGTGAAAGCTTCCTGTGCTAATCAAGGGTTTCAAATGGAAGGTGAAGTTTCTTCTACGCTGCATGTTGAATCCTATTTTTTCAGTCTCATCTAGAGACTTCAGAATCCACTGCCTTAAACAAAATGTTTGTTGTGGGTTTGGGTTTTTCAGTGAATTTTGTCCCATCTGAAAGGAAGACTGTGAGGGGAAGGGGTTTTCTAGGAAATGAAAGAACATGGCCAAGCACTCCCACATACCATGATAATGGCTCAGCCAGAGGAACAGATTTTGGGAGTTTTGGTTGGGAGCGAGCTCTCTGGCTGGGGGGTTGCTCTTGGGAGTTGCAGCATGATACCATGAGAGGTAGTAGGGCTAGCTGAGGCTTGGCTGGGGGGTGGGGGTGGACCATCTGTCTCTCTTCCGCCCAGGATTGGAGGGAGCAGTCATGTGCAGTATGGAGAGCTGGTGCCTGTTTTTCCCATGAGAGAGCTACATTGTAGCTTGCTGCCCGGGTCTGCCCTCTTTTCACCATTCCTACTGGCTGCTGGTGGGTGATATTGACATCAACTGCCCCGATCAGACCTGCCTGCCTTTCCCCGCTTCTACCAGCTGCCGGTGGGTGATACCGAAGTCCATTGTTGCACAATTGGACCTGTCTGCCTTTGCTGTTTGCTGCCTGCAGCCATGGGGGGATCATTGCACCTTCCCTGTCTCCCCGAGGCCACCATTACCCCCCAGGGAGGCTCAGGGCTTGCATCGGCACCCTCTGAAGCTGCCTGAGCCAACAGTGCCCCCTCCAACCACAGGGGAATCATTGCACCTGCCCTGCCTCACTGAGGCCCCCCAGCGCCTTCTGCAGGCTGCGAGAGAGTCACTGCAGCCATCACCTCACCATGGCCCACCAGTGCCCCCTGCTGGTTGTGGTCATAACTACACCAAAAGAGAGATAGCTTAACGGGCAAGGAAAGGCTGTTATTGGGTTTCTGGTTTTTTGTTGTTGCTGTTGTTGCTGTTTGTCAGTCTTGTTTTATATATGTCTCCTAGTAAAGAACTGTTATTCCTTTTTTCCATATCTTTGCCTGAAAGCCCTGTAATTTCCAGGTTATAATAATTTGGAGGGAGGGTGTCATATTTTCCATCCCAGGAAGGTTCCCGCCTTCCTTCGCAGACACCTGTCTTTTAAACTAAGACAACGTTCTAGAATGAAGGAGAGAGTGCTGGGCATCACTTTTTCTGTGGAGCTTTAAACTGCACAACACACATTTGTATGATGCTTTATTTTGTCAACCGCATGCACTTTTACATTTTGGCTATCTCGTGGAGACCAGCTCCACAAATTTAGTCAGGAACAGATAGAAGAGAAAGCAGTTACTGGGTTTAACATTCACTTTGAAGACTATCAACAACACCATGCAAAGCAGAGCTAGGAGTTTTCCTTTTAAAGAAAGGTACTATTGTTGCCTGGAATAGAACAAACCTTTCCCAACAACGTTAGAATGATAATATAAAAACAAACCTTTACTTGAAAGCCTTCAGGTACACAATATGGTGAAAAATCACCCTTGGTACAATAGTTCTAGAATTTTATAAGGTTAGTTGATTACTATACCTATCAAATATTGTCCAATTAGAAGAGTAGTTGGTTAGGTAATTATTCCCCTGGGTTCTGCCCCTTTGGAGCTCTCCCCCTGACTCCTTAGCCCTACAGTTATTATGTCTATGATACAGAGTACAAAACAAAATGTCCTTGGTAAGCTAACAGACAAGACTAAACATTATTTCAGGAATGTGTTAGAGGGTTAGCTTATTGTTCTAAAATGTAGCGGAAAAGGGTAGGAAAAATACTAGAAGCTATAACCATGCACCAGCAATCTACAAAGCTACAAATTTATGAAAATATATATATAAAAGCTAAAAATCTTTAGGCATCACTACCGCCTTTCTTTTAATCACGCAGTCACACACTGCTGCTCTGCAATTTCCTGTTCAGCTTCAGTTAAGGTCACATACTTTCAGTGTTGCAGAGACCAAGGTGTCCATGCCCTTTCCTGCATAAAGATATGCCAGAACAGAAGCACTTGCTAGGTATGTCTTTGTAGCAGTAGCATTTCAACAACACACAATGCACATGGGGCTATGGACCTTCCTTCTCAGCTACATGTCCCCTCACATTTTTCAGTCTCACTGAGCCTAACTGTAGAACTAAAACATCCAGGAGCTGCTGCCCTAGGAATGGACTAAGAACATCCCAGCACTGGCCTGCACATTCCCCTTGCAGCCTATAAACCACACCCATACTTGAATAAAGAGGAAGACCTGCTGAGGGGTCTCCCTTATGCCGTTGTGTACTTCCCTGAATAAGTCAGTTGAAGTGCCCTCTGATCCAGTAGGACAGCTCAGTGAAGGGTCCCCCTAATGGGACACTGACAGACTGGTCAGGCAAAAGGGTCTCGGCTTTCCTGGGGTGCTGACAAACACTAAGGGTTGAGTAAATCTCCCCACACTAAGGGTCAAGGAAACCTCCCCTTTTCATGTGACAACCTGGAACTTTGCCTTATTGAACTTCATGCAGTTGTCCTTACCCTGTTGATCGAGTATGTCCAGGTGTCTCTGTAGACCCTTCCTACCCTTGAGCAGATCAACACTCCCACCCAATTTAGTGTCATCTGCAAATTTACTGAGGGTGCACTCGATCCCCTCATCCAGATCATCAGTGATGTTAAACAGGACCGGCCCCAGTACTGAGCCCTGGGGAACACCACTGGTGACTGGCTGTCAACTGGATTCAGCTCCATTCACCACAACTCTCGGGGCCCGGCCATCCAGCCAGTTTTTTACCCATTGAAGTGTCCACCCATCCAAGCCATGAGCAGCCAGTTTTTCTAGGAGGATGCTGTGGGAGGTGGTGTCAAACACTTTACTGAAGTCTAGATAGACAACATCCACGGCCTTCCTCTCATCCACTAAGTGGGTCACTTTGTCATAGAAGATCAGGTTGGTCAGGCAGGACCTTCCTGTCTGTCATGGTTTGACCCGGTGTGAGACAAATTTGATTGGTTAAAAACAGGTAAAGGACAATTCTATGAGCCACTTAGTGTTCCTGTGACATCTCTGAAAGGAATGTTATAAAAAAACCCTAGGAAGTGATGCAGGACTTGTCCTCACTTCCTCTCTTGCTCCCTTGCTGCCTGCTAACCCACGAGAGGGAGAGGCTTCCCCTCCCCGGGCCAGGGACCCACGGCCCAGGGGGCCAGTGGGGGCAGCCGGCCTCACCCTCCACTGGTGCTGTGCCGTTCCGGACCTGAGAGGAGCTGGTCTGATGCCATCTGGACCAAGGCCAAGTCAGAGAAGCAGTTGAGCTAAGCCGAGCCAAGCTATGCAGAGAGAGAGCGCCAAGATTTTGCCGGAGAAGAAAAGCACTCCCTTTCGAAGGTGTATTGGTAAGATCGAAGAGTGACCTTGCTGTTCTAGATAAGAATTAATAGCAGCCAAGAAACTTACTCAAAATTTTGGATGGCTGCCAGTGCAGAGAGCATACGGGGGGAAGGAGCCTTGGGCCCGGGGAAACAAGCCTCATTACAGCTGCATTATCTAGTGGGAGCATGTAACTGCTATAAATACTTTTGTAGGCATTTTCCGCAAATATTAACCTCTTGTCTAAGCTAGAGAGAAAGGAAAGCAGTCACGTGAAAGACTAAATATGGAGCCAGCAGCCAAATGGAAGAGAAGACAAGGAGAGGCAGGAAGTGCCAGAGAAGCCATCTTTACCAGCATCAAGATCCATCTTTTTTCTGTGAGCTGTGCTGTGTGATCTGAAATAATACCAAACTAAATATCTTTTTAAATCACAATATAAGCCATGGAGGAGTGAGAATTTCAACAGCCTGAAATAAGAACATTTTTATGTTGTGTGCAGATGAAATTTGCAGCCTTTGCAGCCTTTGCAGCCTTTGGAGATTATGAGTAAAGCAGGAGCCTGTTGCCTTTGGTGCCTTTAGGCTGGAATGACTTACTCTTAAAATGTTTAACCCCAACAGACATTTCTTGTGACCCACAAACTGCGGAGTGTATTGTGGGAGAGAGGATACACCACTGCAAAAACCAGGGCTAGCCATGGTGTTTCTGGAAGGTTTGGAACCACGTCGAAGACACTTCTTAGGGAACTGTCTTCCATGGGATGGATCCCACTACACTACAGAAAGAACTCTCTTTATCCCATAAAGTGGCAATAAGAACTCTTAATCATAAGATCAGAATTTCGTGTTTATGTCCTTTATGTGATCAGTGAGAAAGATTGGAATGTATGGGGGGAGACTGATATTTGTATATTATGCCTTAATATTTTCATTATTTTTTTATTCTTTCTATTCTTAGTAGAGTTAGTAAATAAATTATTTAATCATTTTTCAAGTTTTCAGCCTGTTTTTGCTGTCTCCTCTCCTCTGAAGAACTAAGCGTGGGGATCTGGAGTTTGCCTCCAGGTTAACCCTTGACACTGTCATAAACCCATGTTGGCTGGACTTGATCCCCTGGTTGTCCTGCATGTGCCATGTAATGGCACTCAGGATGATCTCTTCCATAACCTTGCCCAGAACCAAGGTTAGGCTGACAGGCCTGTAGTTCCCTGGATCATCTTTCTAATCCTTTTTGTACATGGGCATTACATTTGCTAATTTTCAGTCAGCTGGAACTTGTCCACTTAACCAGGACTGCTGGTAGATGATTGAGAGTGGTTTAGCAAATTCTTTCACAAGTTCCCTCATTACTCTGGGATGGATCCCATCAGGGCCCACAAACTTGTGAATGTCTAATTGGCATAGCTGGTCACTAACCATCTCCTGGATTGTGGGGGCTTCACTCATCTCCCCATCACCAATTTCCAGCTCAGGGAGCTGGGTATCCTGAGGACAACTGGTCTTGATATTAAACACCAAGACAAAGAAGGTATTAAATACCTCTGCCTTTTCCTCATCCCGTCACTACACTACCCTCTGCATTCGAAAAATTATGAAGACACTACTTGACCCTCCTTTTGCTGCCAGTGTATTTATAGAAACTTTATCCCCTGTTATCTTTAATTGTAGTGGCCAAATAAAGTTCTAGTTGGGCTTTGGCCCTTCTTATCTTCTCCCTACATGACCTCGCAACATCCTTATAGTCCTCCCAAGTTACCTGACCCTCCTTCCGGAGACGATAGGTTCTCTTTTTTCCCCTAAGTTTCATACTAAGTTCTCTGTTTAACCAGGCTGATCTTTTTCCCTGATGACTTGTCTTTCTACACATGGGGACAGCCTGCTCCTGAATATTTAACAATTCCTTTTTAAAGCTGTAATGGGTTAGCCTGAGGGAAGACCCCAGACCCCCCAAATTATATTCTTTAGAGGATATAAGATGGCAGAAAACAGGCTGCAAGCTTAAAAGATGGTAAAATAGTTTTATTCACTAACACTAACAAGCTAAAAATAAAAGAATAATAATACAGATATTAAGGCAATACATAAAGATACATTTCCCTTCTCCCAAAAGCCCACTAATTTCACCTTCTACCGAACGCATGAAGTTAAAACAAAACATGAGATTTTTAAGGGTCCTTCTTAATACAGAAAGAAAGTCTCTCTCTTCTGCTACAACTTCATCTCAGGCAGTAGTCCTGCCCGGGAAAAACTTACTGCAGTGAGAAAATCAGTCCCTCTCCCAAGAAACAGTCCATGGGATGTGTTTTTTAAGGATGAGTTATTTCCAATCTAGATAAAAGTAAAAGGTCCTTCTCTTCAGTCTCCACAAATATCTCAGTATCTTCGCACTTCTAACAGGCCACTCCTCCTGCGGTGTGGGAAACAAACTCTCCATCCCCCCAAATATGTTCCATGGCTTACTGGAGAATATTTAAGTTTTATTTAAAGCTTACCCAAGCTTACAGAAGAAAAAAAGTCCCGGCTGTATATTTGATGTATCTTCTCTCCTCTGACTCTGGGGTCGCCATAATAGGTCCCCGGCCATGTGGCCCTGCCATGTTATCTCTTCTCTGTGCAACCAGGTCTTCTTTCTCACTCTCTGTCTCAGAAGAAAGGCTAGTATCTCATAGTATATATCTGAAGAATCTTGATCTTAGAAAGTTCTCATTATATCTCTCTCTCTCTCGGCGTGTGGTCTCTGATGAGGTGTTTTCCCGCAGCATAGTAGTTCTTAGTTTGAAATGAACCCACACCTCCAGAAGCGGCGAAGGTCCCTCCAGGGTCTAGGAACCACCGGCACGGCGCTGCTGCTGCCCAATGCGTATTTCTGCTCCTGCCATCCCTCTGGGAGGTGGCAGAGCCAGGCAGGTGAGCCCCAGAAGGGCCGGAGCCCCCCTGGGAAGCTACAGCCCTCTCTCTCTAGTTCGGAGTGGAGAGCTAAGATCAATGAACTTCCCCCGTCACTTCCGTCTTCTTCCTCCTCAATATGCAAATTTTGCTAGGAGAAACAACTGTTCATTCGTCCAAAACTTCATCTAATTACAACCCGTGACAATAGCACATCCAGCCTTCCCGGACTCCTTTGTCCTTTAGGACTGACTCCCAAGGGACTCTGTCAATCAGTGTCCCAAACAGGCCAAAGTCTGCCCACAGGAAGTCCAAGGTGGAAGTTCTGCTGGTGCCCCTCCTCACTTCACCCAGTATTGAAAATGCTAACATTTCATGGTCACTATGCCCAAGATGGCCACTGTCCTGGGTTAGCCATATATTCTATTACCACTCACAAAAGCTGGATAAATTCACAGTTACACACCTGGTCCCTGAGGGACTCCTTATCTCAACTGAGATAAGCACTCTGGCCAACAGCAAGCACCACCCATCCTGATTAGATCATCTCAGCTAATGGCCCATTATACCACCCATCCTGATTAATGGCCCATTACACCACCCATCCTAGCTTGATTAATGGCCCTTTATTGGACTTGGTAAAAATAGAATGTCCGAAAACCATGAGAATCATCCAAGCTCATTGAAATAGAATATCAGAAGCCATAAGACTCATCCGAGCTCAGAAACCATGAGAATCATCCGAGCTCATTGCCGAAGCAACCAATAGAACATCGGGAAAATCCTCTTCCATTGTGGAAGTCCCCGCCCCTGGGGGAGGTGCCCACCAAGAAACACGGCATAAAACAAGGGTTTGGGATGGGAGAAAGGACTCTCGACTCCACTCCACTCCTCGGAATTGGACTCAGCTACTCCACTCCTCTGGACTGGACTCCACTCCACTCGACTGGACTCCACTCCACTGCTCTACTGGACTGGACTACTGGGACTGGACTACCAGGCCTTTCTACAGGACCAGTGCCTAACTGGACTACACAGCTACCACCCTGGTCAACAGGGTGTCAGGTTGTACCGTGACTCTGCAGTTTGTTTGGGCTGGTGTTTCTGTATTCCTGCATTTATTTTAACCTTTTTATTAAAATTGTAATTCTGACCTAAAATCTCTCGAAGTATTTTGTGTGGGGTTAATTTCCCCTGCTGGTTTACAGTCAAACCAGCACAGCCACTGACCACCACATCACCCACTAGTCCTTTTTTGTTCACAAACAACAGGTCTAGCAGGGTGCCTCCTCTAGTAGGTTCTTTTACCAGTTGTGTTAGGAAGTTGCCTTCCACACACTCCAGGAATCTCCTAGACAGCTTCCTCTCTGCTGTGTTGTATTTCCAGCAGACTTCTGGCAAGTTGAAGTTACCCACAAGTACAAGGACCAGTGACCGTGAGACCTCTGCCAGCCGCTTGTAGAATGCCTCATCTGCCTGTTCATCCCGGTTAGGTCATCTAACAAGTGTTGTGGTTTGACACTGGCCAAATGCCAGGCACCCACGAAAGGCCTGCTCACTCACTCTCCTCTGCTCTGCAACTGGGCAGAGAATTTAACAAAGGGTTAATGAGTTGAGATAAGGACCGGGAGAAAACACTTCAAGGGCAAAACAGGCTCTACTTAATGATATAAAGTGAATTTATTGCTAACAAGATCAGAGTAAAAGAATGAGAAGTAAAATAAACCCTTAAAGACACCCTTTTCTCCCCCCAACCCCTCCCTCCTTCCCACCAATGGTGCAGAGAGACGGGGTGGGGGTTTTGGTCAGTTCATCACCCAAGATCTTCTTTCTGCTGCTCAGGGAGAGGAGTCGTTTCCCTGCTGCACCATGGAGTCCCTCCCACGGGAGACAGTTCTCCGCCAACTCCTCCAGCGTGGGTCCACTCTCACGAGCAGCAGCACTCCCAAAACTCCTGCAGCGTGAGTCCATCCCACGGGCAGACAGTCCTCCCAAAACTGCTGCGGTGTGGGTCACTCTGCCACGGGGTGCAGTCCTCCAAGGACGGCTGCTCCAGCCTGGAAGCAAGGCCTCTCTCTCCATGGGACTTCCTCTGGATCACAGTGTCCTGGTATCTACCCGCTCCGGTGTGGACACCTCCTCCACGGGCTGCGAGTGGACCTCTGCATCCCCCGTGGACCCCCATGGGCTGCAGGGGGACAACCTGCTTCACCATGGTCCTCACCACAGGCTGCAGGGACATCTCGGCTCGGGCGCCAGGAGCACCTCCTGTCCCTCCTTCTGCACTGACCTTGGTGCCTCCATTGTTGTTCCCCTCACATATTCTCACTCCTACTCCTCTCTAGTTGGAAAATTACAGCTGCACCACCAACTTTGTTATGATTTCTTCTTAAATATGTTATCACAGAGGCGTTACCATCATCTCTAATTGGCCCAACCTTGGCCAGCAGCACGTCCATCATCAGAGCCATCAGGGATTGGCTCTGCTGGACATGGTGGAAGCTTCTAGCAGCTTCTCACAGAAGCCACCTCTGTGGCCTCCCTGCTACCAAAAACCAGGCCCTGCAAAATCAACACAATAACAGGTGCCCACCATGATGTCTGCCCTGGTGACCTTCCCCGATCTTTACCCAGAGGCACTCAACCTTGCCATCTTCATCATTGTCAGTTTCAATAAAATCAAAACACTCCCTAATGCAGAGTGCTGCTCTACCATCTCTCCTGCTTCACTAGTCTCTTCTAAAGTGCTTATAACCATCTATTGCAGAACTCCAGTCATGAGAGTCATCCCACCATGTTTCTGTGATAGCAACCACATCATGACTTTCCTGCTGAACAATGGCTTCCAGCTCCTCCTGCTTGCTACCCATACTACATGCATTGGTGTAGATGCACTTCAGCCAGGCTAACAGTTTTGCCCCTGTCACAGGCATCCCACCCCATGGCTCATCTCTAGTGAGCCTGGTCTTATCCCCTTCCATCTTTGAGCCTAGTTTAAAGACCTCTCAATCAGCCCTGCTAATTCCTGGGCCACAACCCTTTTCCTCTCTGAGTCAGGTGTACCCCATCCGACATGAGCAGGCCTGTTGCCGTGTAAGCTGCCCCTAATGCTCCTTAACCTTTCCACCTTCTCTTTGAATTGTACCACCAAGCAGAGCAGATCCTGACCTTGCTCACACCTCACATAGGTGTTATCTCTGTTACCCTCTGATGTCAGTGCCAGGCTCTGACACTCCCTGCAGCCTGATACCTGGACCCCTGTATGTTTCTGCAGCAGATCCATTTGTGTTGCCATGTCCTTTCTGACATGCAGAGTGCTTAGTGCCTTGTGGTGTGGAAACCATTCCTGAACACTCCTCTTGAGCTGATGGGAGACCACACCTTCCTACTCGCCCTGCCTGTGCGAACTGCTGCACAAACTGCCACGTCCACTGCCGCTTTTCCTGCCCTTGCCTGGATTCAGCTGGGCTTGCGACCTCCTGGATTCTCAGTCTACAGAAGCAGTTGGTCTGACAGCTTTTCACAACAGGCAGTTTCGTTAAGGCAGCAGTGAAGGCGAAGGGATGAGAGAGACGGACC